>JANHMN010000014.1:293033-316587 GCA_030674055.1 Rhabdomys pumilio | reverse complement strand
GTGTGTGTGTGTGTGTGTGTGTGTGTGTGTGTGTGTGTGTGTGTGTGAAAATAAGGAAGACTACTTAAATGGAGAAAAGAAAACAATAAAAGTAGAATGAAGGAGGTAAAGGGAGCTAGATATGTGCAAAATTCAATGATACACTCTTACGAGAATATAATGAAACAGTACTTTGTATACTAGTAAAAAACCTATTAAAATAAAAACCAGAAAACAGTCTGAAACTGAGGGGATGCTATGACTCTACACAGTGATAACTCAAGTCAGGATTGTCGCAACAATAGCTAGAAGTTTTTCACTATTGCCTGGAATAGTGGTTCTCAACCTTCCTAAATGATGTGATTTTTAAGACAGTTTTTCGTGTTTTGGTGACCCTGAGGATCCCTAAGGGCTTTCTTCAAGTTTCACACCCTCCCTACAGCTTCCCCCTTTCACCTGGGGTCAAGGCTATACCAAGTTCCATTCTCCATCCACAGGAACATTTTTGAGTAAAAATTCTCAGAAAAACTGAAGAATGGACTGACTGATAGTCAGTCACCTGACCCTCTGGAAAGTCGCAGATAGAGTTCAAATGCCTGTCATGATCTGCCAATAGATTTAAAAGTCAATTATGCGTAGGCAATAAGTTTGAACTGTAACCTTGCTGATGTAACCTGTGCCCCTAAAAAGTATAAAAACTATTTGTAATAGCCATTCAGGGTGGACTTCTAGTCACTTGCTTTGAGGGACTAATTGAATGTCAACCCTGATGCACTGGAAAATAAATCTCTTGCTTTTGCATTGATCTGCATCTCAAAGTGAGTACCACTGACCAAGGGTCAGGGTCTTACAACCTCAACCATAAAATTATTTTTATTGTTACTTCAGAACTATAATTTTGCTATTTTATGAATCATAATCTTGGGTTCAGGTTATATCTTAGAAACCTGACCTAAGGTTGAGTTCGAGTTAAACACAAAGCCTGTACCTAACACTGGTCTCCAGGTCACTCCCTAACAACTACCCATTAGGAAGAAAGCAAAAGTTACCATTGTGCCTAAAGATATTTACTCATAAAAGTTTATGATTTGGCTCCCAGTAGCAGCTAATCATTTTAAAGGTCAATTAATCCCATAATAGCCATCACCCTCCCCCACTCCCCAATCAGATATGTGGCAAGCTGGAAACCCCTTTACTTGTTTGCTTGCCTCAATAAATGCTTGCTTGAACCTGTGCTCTGTCTGGACTTCACCCTTCCATTCTGTTGTGTCAGTGACAATGGTGTGGCCCAAGCTCCAGCTTGAGTAAAGATCTTAATGCAATTGCAACCAAATTGGCTCCTTGGTGGTCTTTTGGGGTTCATAAAATGGGCACAACAATACACAGAATATCTGATATGCTAACCTTGTGGAAGGGTTCATTCTCAAAGGAAACTCACAAATTGAGAAGCACTCAAAGGTTCTAAATCAAAAACTCTAGATCAACAACAACTGTCCAATAGATAACTTTGTACTACAGTTTATTGATAAAAAATTTTCAATAATAAAAATTAAAACTATAATTAATTAAATCTTGCATTAGTATAAAGAGAAACATGGTATCTCTGCTTTGACCCTGGCTTTCCCTCAAACTAGAATTTTTCCCATGTGGTAGAAAAGGAGAATAAGAAGCAGTGAACAGAAAAGTCCACTGTTAAATCATAGCTGAGCTACTGGGAAACACAGGCATTGTATGGCAAACTGAAGGTACACCTTACTGGAGGACTTACAGAGCTATTTGCCACTGGAGAAAAAACCACAAATAATTGCAGTCTCTTTTCTGTTGTGGGAACCTTCTAGCACCCTCTTTTGGCATGGAAATCACCTCCCAGGAACCAATGCTGTTACTGATAGCCTGATTATAAAGGGTAGAGTTAAAATCAGCATCAGCTTGCTCTCATTAACTAGTGTAGAGCCCAGAGAATTCTGTGCTGCTTGGACATGAACACACACATGATCCACAGAGTAGATCATAGCAATAAAATGGTCCAAGTAGATACATTTGATATATAGTTGATGCTGAAAAAAACAAACAGGAGAAAAAGTAAACTGTATTAACTCTTACTTTATTTTTAAAACTATAATTCTGAGGATATAGAAATAAATTTTAAAAATTAAAAAATATATGGAGCAGATATGCATATGGTGTGTGTATGTGTTAAAAAACATTTTAATTATCATAAAAATTTAGAAGTCTTCAATAAAAAATTCCTCCAAATTTCTGTAATTAAACCATGGAAAAGTCAAAATAGAAACACATTTGCAATTTATTTGAGTGAGCTTTTGTTATCAAAATTGTATAAACAAATATTTATGAAAATGAACACAAATGTCTTTTAATTTTTGTGTCAGGATGTAACTTTTTTGATTAGGCTGCCTCCAAATTTTGAATCTTCCTGGCTCAGCTTCTTGAGTACAAAGATTGCAGTTGTAGTCAGCCAAATGCAACACACTAATACACTGAAAATTCTCTGTTTAACTTCTAACAAGGGAAACAAACATTTTTACTTCTGCAACAGAATTGGGCAAAAAGAAAGTGAAGCTAATTGTGGTAATGAAGATGTTGGAAAACAAGAAATGTCATACATATTATGTGGGAGTAGAAAATAATGCAACAGTGCTTAATCAGAAGCAATTCTGCAAAGTGATAAAAATTACAAGTGTACTCATTCATGCATAATTTATACCTTTACAAACTTTCCTGTAAATGCTCTATAGAGTGTGGTGGAATAGCATATGACCAAGTATTTTCTTTGCACTATTTTCATGGCTGGCATAAAAATGGGTGCTGATTTCAACCGTCTCATTGCACATAATAGTATGTAGTCCATTAAAAAAAAATCTGAGGCAGCTCATTTGAAATGTAGACTATGGTTTCATAGGGTTGAGAACACACTCCCATAATATATTTTAAGTTGAAAGAACTTCAGAAAACAACCACAGGAAGTCCTCTGCTGTTCCCCAACTCCTTCCTTGAAGCATGTAGTTCAGGATGTGAAACATTCTGTCAACACCCTGAAAGAGGAAATAGACCCTCATGTAAAAAGTGACCTTCTTCTGTGAAGAAATGGCCTCCTTGACTCCAGAGATGTAGAAATGCCAAGAAAAAAATCAATCAAACGAGCTCAAATTAGCTGCACTGGCCTAGTTCATTACCACTGGTTGGGTCTCCTGTTACTATGGACACCACACATGAAGACTCTATTAAGTCTGTTTGTATAATTAAAAAGTGTTAGTCAATCTCATGTCATAGAGGTCCCAGCCATGAACATGGGGTGGAAAGAAGAAAAGACAGTCTAACTTTCTATATGTCCAACAAGAATTTTAAGTGATAAAGTAAAATTAGAATGCATAAAGCTTGTGTCACATTCTATGATTTTTCTAAGTGCTTTTTTGGATCGAGGTTTCCTGGAAGAATACATGAGAAGCTGTCCTTCCTCTGTGCTCCTTTGTAGTAGCTCTCCCCAAAAAGACAAACCATTGAATAGCAGTGAGACACAATTGCTATGTGTTGTCCCTTAGAAAGAATTTATACTATATCATATGTATTATACATAAAAACCTGAAAAAACACTTTACAAAAATATTTTGCAAAGATCTAGCTTACTGGGATGTTAACTCCTACAATTACTGGATTAAACTGTTACTAGGATTTCAAACTGAAAAAAAATTTTTAAAGCCTCCATGACTGATTCTGGATTCTATTCAAGAATGTGGAGAGGGTACATCAATGAGAGCACCCAGCCTCCACAGACCTCAGTGTAGCAGAGGCTGTGAGACATGAGTTCTTTGTATTTCACTGACAGTATCTGTAAGACTGCTCCCAGCAGGCCGTGCAGGACATTCATCAGAGAATGTGCTGTCTGAGTCTCTGAGCTATGCAGTGACACAGGCACAGTAGGAAAGAACTTTCTTGTCTTGTTATGAATAACATCTCATTCACTAAGAAAGTCCTGATGCATTTAGCAAACGCCCATGTCCATTATGCAGCAGCTTCAGCAATGATTGATATGCAGGAGAGAGATAACAATTTATTAATCCTATGACTAAAGAGTCATAAAACAACTTTGCTGTATAGGAAAGAGGTGCTGCAAAGAATCTGTTCATATTCCACTACTGTAAGGCAAACGCAGCCTTTCGTTCAGTATTTTATTTTTATTTTTTTGTTTGCTTTGCCTGGACTACTGTACTCATCCTACAGACAAGGTTAAGAGACAATGAGGTAGGTCTTCAAGTTGATTTCTTCATTCAGGCCTTCTCTAATTCCAAAACAGTTTTCTAAAGTGAGCCTCTTAACTTGGTCTTGCAGGGTTTTTTCTCTCATTTCAAACCATTATAGTTACTAGAAAATAGTTTGCATTGATTCATAGCACAAGTCCTGCAGCCCCAGTTCTGAATCCCAAAGGTTTTCAACTAGGAATACACTTTAAAGCCACTTTGTACAACCACATTGGAAATCTATTTGGCTATTTCTAAGAAAATTAGAAACAGTTCTACCCCAGGATCCAGCTCTAACACTCCTGGACATATACCGAAAAGGTTCAGGGACACATGCTCAACTATGTTCATAGTAGCTTTTTTGTAATAGACAGAAACTGAAAACAACCTAGCTGTATAAAGAAAATGTGGTACATCTACACAACAGAGTACTGTTCAGCTGCTACAAACAAAGACACTGTGAATTATGCAGGCAAATGTATGGATCTTGAGAATATCATTCTGAGTGATGTAACCCAGAAGCAGAAAGACACATATGACAGGTTCCTAACATAACTGTCTCCTGAGAGGTTTCATCCAGCAGCAGATGGAAGAAGATGCAGAGACCCACAGCCAAGCATCAGGCAGATTGGGGTGTCTTATGGAAGAGTGGGGAAAAGAAGTGATCAAGCTAGAGTGTCTAAGGACACCACAAGAAGACCTACAGGGTCAACTAATCTGGGCCTATGGTGGCTCAGAGAGACTGAATCACCAACCAAGGAGCCTGCAGGGGCTGGACCTAGGCCCCCTACATAATTGTAGCAAACGTGCAGTTTCGTCTTCATGTGTAGGTCCCCTAACAAGTGGAGCAGGGTTGTCATGGATTCCATTCCTGCAAATGGATCCTCTTTCCCCATCTGGACTGCCTGGTTGGGACTCAGGAGAAGAGGATGTGCCTAGTTCTGTGTGGCTAGGTAGTCCCCAAGGATTACTTCCCCTTATCTGAGGAGAGAGGGAGGGGGTGATAGGTGACAGAATTTATATGAGTGGGACTGGAAGGAGAGGAGGGATGTAAAGCGAATACACAAATTAATTATTAAAAAAAAGTTTAAGTTACTGTTCCTAATTTTTGAGTTGTAGCGCAGGACAGAGTCAGTTACCTTCCCCCTCTCAACTTTTCAAACATGCCCATGCCCCAACTAAAACAAGCATCACATTAGGAAGAATTTTAAGCACTGCCACAATGAGGTGTTACTAGCACTGATAAATGCAATAATTAGGTAAATAATACTTCTGCAATATTTACATATGTCAGAGCTTCACATTTTATCTGGGAAGGATTTTATTATTATTAATGGCAGTGAATAAAACTTTGGAAAGTATCACATAGGGTTTGGGATATAACTCAATGGTAGAGCCCTTGCCTTATATACACAAAGTCCTGAGTTCCAGCCCCAGAACCAATTTAAAAATAAAGCATCACAAAGTGTTATGAAAGCATCTATTTATGCACAGTTTACTCTGCTTCAAGTCAGCGTATACATGCCAACTGGATCAGGCAGGCCCTTGTCAGCCTGGGCATGGCTAGAGTTCAAGTCAGCCTTAAAACTGCTATTGATTGTGATGTTTGGCTTATGTAGTCTCTCTGCAACTAAATGAATAAGGAAATAGATGAACTGAAACTGAATTCATCCAGAAGAAGTATATAAGTTCAGTTGGACCATGGAGGGCACCCTGAAAACCCTCAATAAGATGTCTCAAGCCAGGATGAAAACTGCTGAACGAGCTCCCAAAAGGACTACAACAGAGCAGAAGGGAATACCTGCCTCCTAAGGATAATTGGTGCTCAAATCAAGCTAGAAATCCTGTATTTGCTCTCCTTTTTAGTGGAAAGCCTTTTTTGCCTGGCTAGAATTTCAGCAGACATATTTCTAAATTGCTTTATTATTATGACCCAGATATAAATATCATGGTAGGAGCCCATGAGATGGAGTCTCAATTTATTCTAACTGAAAACAGAGGTGGAGAAGCATCAGCTCTAGTATCCCTCATGCTAGAGTGGGGTTCCCATAGCAACCAGCTGAGTCACTAATGAAAATAGAACAGTTGCACTATGACTAGACTGACATTATGTGACATTCTCTTATTTTACTGTAGCTCTAATGATGTCTTCAGTAGCAATGACACAGAGAAAAGGTTCTGACCTCTCTATTAAACCTGCACCTGGCTTGACATGCTGGGCCTTTCACTTAATGAATGTGAATCTCTATGTGAAAATTCTGCTTTAGAGAAAAACACTTTAGGAATTTGTCTGAATCATATATTAGATTTGTTGACTTGACTTCATTGTTCCTTTAATATGATTCCTTCTTTTCCAAATTAAGGTTGCAATAAAGCAGATGAGCCCCAAATGCAAAACAGGAAGGACAAAAATTAGTGAGAAGACATGACAGAGTGATGCTAATCCATCAGTGAGGCTGCAAAATCCACAAAACAACCAGAATCAATTCTGCCCTTCTTCCAGCAGCATATACCAGATGCTAGTAAGCAAAAAGATAGCATCTCCACTATAAATTAGTCCTATTCTAAGCAAGAAATTGCAATGAGACCCATTAGAAATAAGAAATGTGAGTTCCATCATTTATAACATTTCCTCACTATTTGGTGAGGTATTTGGCATTTGGTGCCTTGTGTTAGGAAGGAATATTCCCAAGTCAAATTCTCAAGCTAAAAGACAGTTAATTGGGTTTGGAACTTAGAAATGCACATAAATCTACATATAATGATGCTCTGTCACTTCTACAAAAACAAATGAGAAACTAGTCACTTAGGCAAGTTTTTAAACAAAGTTAATAAACTAGCAGTAATTGAGAATACAAATGCAGTTTGAAAATAGCTAGAGCATTATTATTGATGTCACAGTGTTGAAAATATTTTGGTTTTGTTGTATTTTCTTTTCAAACACACTTGTTTGCAAGCGTATGAATCTGGCATTGAACTGCCTTCATCTATCTAAGAAGGGCTATGCAGCTCATGTCAGCATTTGCTACAATTATGTGGGAGTTTGTGAATTTGAGTGTAGGCTTTGGCATCTCTTTATCAGCAGGCAAGGAGAGGGCTCATTTATTATTAAAAGATCCCCCTAGCAAGTCTCTCATGTCCTCAAAATATTGCCAGACTAATATTCTTAGTCTATGCCTGGAATCAAGATACTCTTTTTCTCACGAACCTAAGTGACCACTTTCATCACATCAATCCCTTAGCAGTAGGTGACAGTTACCTTCAGAGAAGTGATATCTAAGCATGTGAAAGCCCATCTACAGCTTTGTTCCAGTGTATTTATATATGCACATGTCTTCTCCCTACCAACACATCCCTTCTTTCCTGTCAGATTCTCTCCTTCCTGAACATAAGTCATGCTAATTCTCATCTCCATTACTTCCCACTAAAACAAGGACCCATTTTTTTCCCCATAATTTGTTCCCAAGTCCCGACTTATTCTTGTGAAGAGGTCTAATATCATTCACTTCAAAAAGATCTTTCCCAGGTCGAGGTTGCTTCCGTAAACAGGGCATTCTACTCAGCTGACTAGTTACTTTTTTCATAATCAGTTTTTCCTACTGGCACAATGTTTTCTCTTGATAGATGTGAGAATCATACTCATCTTCATTCACTCATGACATAATATGTCAGTTCAATAAGCACTGATGGGACATTTATGTAGGGAAGTACAAAGTCCCGTAGGAGACTTCATGTGTGTGGGACCATGATAGGATAGCTTGGGTTTTTGTAGAACTGCTGGTTGGAAGTAGCCCGGAGACCCAACAGGTGTCCATTGCCTGTGAGGAATGGGCATCTATTCTGCTGCGCTCCCAGAATCCAGGTTCCTGACAAGTGGTGAAGATTTCCATTAACCTCCGCCATTCAGTCACATAGGACAATACAAACCCTCCAAAAGAACACAGGTAGAGGGCATGACTACAGGCCTCAGCCCTAGAGAGATTTCCATATTAACGAGTTAGCTAAAGAACAAAGGGCATAGCCAATTAGGTCTTTTCACAGACCCCCAGACCTTTCTTTCTTCTCCCTCCCTATTTAAGTCAGGCCCACCCTGGCTTAAGTGGGGGTGCATCCAGACCATCTATCATCCGCCATGTCAATAAAGCTGTTGGATCCCCAGACTTTCTTGTGTCATTGGGCCTGCCATCATGCTGTCATTGTGGAAAGCTTCTCTGCATTTTCTGTGGTGGGGATGACCAGCGCTTGCGAACCCACAATCTCTGTTCATCCGTGGCCCTCCCCAGCGGCACTTGGAAGCCCCAAATGGAGACACCAGCCTCCGGGTCCACTCAAGAGCCCTGCCTCATGGAGCCTCAGGCTGAGTTCACTCCCTACCTGGAGGCGCCCCTGCGGGCTCCTCATTGCCCAGTGTCTGCCCCATGTTGTGGAGGGGAACCAGTCAAACTTCCCATACGTGCTTCTGCTTCTCTGTGGAGGACCACCTCCCTGAGGCACCCGCCCTGGGCAGAAGACACGCAGGAACTACAACTCAACAAAACAGAGATCCATGCTTGAAAGTCCTCACACAACACATGGGCCTTAATTTTTTTTTCCTCGCACATGTGGATGGAATGTTGGGTATGAGGAAAGCAGAGAGGAGATAATGTACACAGGATAATAAAGAATGAGACAATGTAATCACCTGAGAGTTCCATCTTTATCAACTGTTGCTTTGTCAGTGTCTCATTCTCAATAGAAGGAGAAAGGGCCACAGGAGAGGCAGTTGGTAGTCTCTTTCCTAATCACAGCAGCACTGTTCTGATTATTCATTGTATAGGTCCAGACTTCTGGGGCTTTTGATTAAAATTTGTTCTTGAAAAAAAAAGTACTTTTGTTGAACAAATGTTGAAAACATCTCTTTAGAATAGCAAAAAGTCTATCATCTGGGTAAGAGCATGAGATAGGGCTTAATTGGTACCAGAAAGTCAGCACATTGCCTTACCCACCAATGACATATACCATCATACACCCTGGACACAGCTGCTACGGCCTCTGCTGTTGCTCTCAACCATTTGAGGAGGATAAGAAAAGCTCAGAGTGTGCCTAGGTGCCAAATCAATAGAAACAAACTTAATTTTATGAACATTTTTCCACTGAAACAGATGTTCAAAAGATCTTTCATGTTGAAGGTCTTGGAATCAATAGAAACAGTAAAAGATATCCCCATTCACGAGTCTGTTCTCCCACAAAGATAAGATACATTTGACAGTCAGGTAGTATCTTGAATGGGAAACACTCATGTTTTGGAGTCTGGTATACTTTTGCTCAAAGTAGTGGTGCCATCACTTGAAGGCAGATTTTAAAAAATAGAAATTGCTATATATTTGTATACTGACTGCACTATTTCTGCAACTAGAAACCAAATCCACACTCTTGTATATGATCTCAGCTTATTTGTATCTATTGCCCATGACATATTTTCCCTCCAATATTCCAGACTCTTTGTAGCTCCCACTTTCTCATAATCTGATTGAATCTTGTTGAATTCCATTCAGTCTTCAATTTCCTGTTTGTCATTCTAACTATTTTACTGCTAACTTAGGAATACTAGAATTTAGAATGATCTTACTTAAAGGGACTAAAAGTCTCAAAACAATACTAAGCAAGTCATCCACTGTGACATAAGAGTCAGTGTTCTAATACAACAGCTTGTGTTGCCTATAAACACCATTCCATTGTTATTACATTCTTCACATGGGCACATCTTGTGCTGCCTATAAACACTACTCCATTGCTACTACATTCTTCACATGGATACCTCTAGACACTATTGACTGTTGGTAGTTACAGACACAATGGCTCTCTTACTGCCTATCTGAGGAATGGTTATTAGAAAACAAAGAGTAGTTTCAAATTTCTTTTAAGTAGTCTTAAAAAAATAGATGGGCAAATTGATAACCACAGTTTTACAAAGTAAAGCAACTATAGATTATTTGTTGCTCAAATACCATAATGGTTGTCAACTACTTCCAGTCATTGTGTTGTTTTAATATGTCATTTTTTCTGATACTATTTATACTATACTATTTATAGTCAAATTAATTATTTGCACCACTTCCAGTGCCATGGATCAGTCTGGTCAATGCTGCTGGCCTTACTCCCAATCTCCAGGTTCACAGCCCATTTACCCTCAACCTCTGCGACCTGTACACACCATATTCTAATGCCTCAATCAAGCCAGAAAATGTATATCTTGTGCTAGGGTTTACCAGGGTAAGTTCATCTGCTCTTCTCTTCCATGTATCTTCCTCAATCTCAAATATACCCTCAAATTTTAGACTTGAACCAGGACACACATCCTGCTCACCACCCTGGCTTTATCCTACCTAAACTTTCTTCAATAATCATGCCCAAAACATCTGGATATCTGTGTTCTGATCCAATTTGCTCTGTTCATATCAGAAATGAAACTAATAAAATATATACACATGCCCAAGTTCCATCACAATAATAGAGGCAATATAAAAGATAAACTAAACCCACTAGTCACTTAGAAATGCTTGAAGCATGATAGTTAATCCACTCTAAACTCCCCTGATGAGTGTGCATACACTTCTCAGTACCCTCCTAATGCTCTGGATTTTTTAATTTTTTTTTTAATTATTTAATGAAAGACATACACACACACACACACACACACACACACACACACACACAGAGAGAGAGAGAGAGAGAGAGAGAGAGAGAGAGAGAGAGAGAGAGCATTTTCTATTTTTATATGCCCTAAGCAACTCAATGGTTGGGCCATTCTCAAACTTCCATTTTGTTAACACTTCTCCTCCAATACTCCTGAAGTATTACTTACTAAAATCTATATTCCATCTTTGCTACCCCAGACTCAAATATAGGAGAGGCCCCTGGGGCCATTCTTTTCTGGCTTTCACATAGCTATGTGCTTTCACTCCTGCAGCTCCCAAGCCTGATCTTCCTGCTTTTTCCTCATGGTGATTCTAAGTCCTTCTTCCTGTGGTTCCCATGTCCTGGAAATCTAAGGCCCATCTCTGTCTTCCTGCCCAGCCATGGGCCCGTGGAAACTTTATTTACCAATTAGAGCCAATTGGGGGCAGAAACCCTCAGCGTCTTATAGGCAGACATTCAGGTTCCTGTGTAATTTTGAAAGACATGTTAACTCAAATAGCATTAGAACCAATCCACCATATTCACCAATAAGAATAGCCTGGATGAACCTCATGTTTAAAAATATTATAACTATCATCAAAGAATTTAAGGAGTTTAAAAAATACACAAAAGAGCAGTTCAATGACATTAAAGACATAAAACTTAAAGAGAGTAATGCTTAAATAATGTAAAAAAAACACAACCATAAAGCTGATAGAAATAATGAAGATAATCCAGGATTTGACAATGGCATTTAATGAAGAAATAGAAAACTTGAAGAGGACTTGAGTTTAAATGAACCTGAAGATGGAAAATCCAATAACTCAATTAGAAAACTCAAATAAAACCATTATAAGTAGAATGAATCAAGCAAAAGATCAAGATTTAAAGATAAAATAGAAGGTAGAACAAATCAATCTTTAATAAATATTATTTAAACACACACACACACACACACACACACACACACACACACACACGAAAAGAACATAGAGGAATTGTGGGACACCATGCAAAGACTAAACATTCAAATGATAGTAATGAATGAGGAAGAAAAATCTCAAGCCAGTAACATAGAGCAGATCTTCAATAAGGTCATAGAAGAAAACATTTCCAGACTAAATTGATACTTAACCACAAAGATATAAGAAGTGCAAAGAACATTCTTTAGGTCATTAGATAAGTAATTCTCAACATGTTGGTTTCAGCCCTGTTGAGGGTTGTATATAAGATATTCAATGTGTTAGATATTTATATTACAATACACAACAGTTACAATACACAACAGAAGAAAGATTACATTTATAAAGTAACAAAAAATAATTTTATGATTGAGAGTCATGGTAATAAGAAGAATCATATTAAAGTGTTGCAGTATTAGGAAGGCTGAGAACCACTGCATTAGACACTCTCAACATACCAACCATAAAGAAAATTCAGAAAGCAATATTTCAGGCTGAAGAGAAGAATGAGTTTAGCCAAGAAACTGTAGAAAAAAATGAAGCTATAATTGTTGAAACACAGAATGTCACTGAGAACAAAAACTCCAACAGACACACACACACACACACACACACACACACACACACACACACAATCAGTAACACAATGACTTCAATTAATAAATACCTGTCAATAATAATTTTAAATATTAATGACCTTGATTTTGCAATAAAAAAACAAGGACTGGTTGAATGGATATAGAATCTAACTCACTGTTATCTACCAGAAATGCATCTAAGCTTTAAATATAGGTGTTACCTTCAAGTGAAAGAAAAATATCTCAATCAAATGAAACTCGGAAGCAAATAGGTCTCACTATCCCAATATCTGACAAAATAGACTTCGATCTAAACCTATTTGGATGAAATAAAGAACTAGGATGCTTTGTTTTAATCAGGGAAACAGCCAAGAAGATTATGCTATCTTAAACATTTATGCAGCAAACTCCAGTGAAACAAATTTTATAAAATGTATGTACCTTAGCCACCTTCTACATCCATGCCCTGATTTACTTTCCTTTATATTTATGTCATTATACATGTAAGAATTCACTTACTTGTTTAGTGTGTGCTTTCCCAAAATAGAATGTAAATTGTATGAAAGCAAACATGTTACATTTGTTGATGCATGGTGAAACCCTGCCTAGCATGTGCTAGTCTCTCAAAATACATATGCTTAGAAGTTTTTGAAACTGAGAGATAGTGCAGTAAGTTAAGTGCTTGTCTTGTGTGAATAAGCACCTAGGGTCAATTCACAGAATTTGTATTTTAAAATGCTGAGTGTACTGGCATGCTTTTGTAACTCAAGCACTTGGGAAGTAGATCTCTGCAGTTTACTGTCAGAGAACCAAGTGTACTGGAAAAGCTCTAGGCCAGTGAGAAGCCTTGTCTCCAAAGGTCTCTCTCAATCCCTCTCCCTCTCCCTCTCCCTCTCCCTCTCCCTCTCCCTCTCCCTCTCGCCCCCCCCCCATGTTTTATCATCAGAGCAATACTCAAAATTGATCTCTGGCTTCCACATGAGTACACACTTTTGTGCCCATCTGTACATACATAGGAACATGCACACTGATTTACACATTCACACACAAGAAACATTAATATTGAATTTACATCAGTAAATAAATTGTACAATGAAATTAATGTTTACATGAAAGGACATTCATGACAGCAATGATAGGCAGATGCTTCACAAATATTGAGCATATAGCTCTAATGCCAATCCTTTCAGTTAAATGTTTTCTAGATTGGCAGATATAGACGCTGAAGCTTAGCATCTCAGCCCATTAACTAATTTGCCAAGAAGACTTACACATAGTAATTTGAAGATCTAGAATTTGAACACGTTTCTTTTTACTTCACAAGTTTTACTATTTGTATAATACTTTACCTTGTGAAAAAACTATAATGTATAATAAAATATAAAGTATCATAATATATAATATGTAGTGTAAGAGATTTTAAAACCACAACCCTGGAGAGAGCTTTGTAAAGGAAACTACTCGATAATGTGTCATGTTAAGACTGAAATCTTCTGGTTTCCCATTTTTCCTCATCAAATTACATTGACTCAAATATCAAAAACAAAGCTTAAACGTATGCCGAGGCTAAGTCTTGTTTTATGTTGCCCTCTATACCTTGGATGGAATTTATTCCCCCAGGCATACCAAGAAAGCAGAATAGCTGTGAACTTGTCATAGCTGAGGATCACTATGTTTGACTTGTGAAGTCTCCATGGGCTGTCAGCATTATGAACACCCACCCTAGAAAGACAAAAAGACAAAGAAAGCTAAATGGATACCAAGGCTGTCCATAACAAAACAGAAATAAACCAGACAGGAAGTTGAGTGTCAGCAGGAGCAAGTTACTTGATAATTAACTGGAGAGAAGCACAAATACTGAAATACTAGAACGCAAAGAGAAGCTGGAGGGCAAGGAAAAGACACACAAAATGTTGAACTACTTCTCTAATTGTTACAACAGAAATTTGAACTTCAAACCACTTTTATTTACATTGAAATTAAATGTTCTTCTTATCTGTTTTGTTTTTAATTCATATTTTGTTTTGTTTTTATATTTTGTTTTGTTTTGGGATATACATATATATATATCAATAATATATATCAAAATAATTATATGTTAAAATGAACAGAGTACAAATATCCAGTTTGATAAATGTTGGCCAGTGCACATACCCACATAAACAGCACTGCAAGTAAGCAGAGTATTTACATGAATTTAGAAAGACCCTGTAGAGGCATATTTTCCCGCAAGTTGAGAGGAGCTAAGGTGGAGGAGTAAGGAGAGGAAGAGGAGGAGTAAGGAGAGGAAGAGGAGAAGAAAGAGGAGGAGCTAAGGAGAGAGAGTTGTAGGCATCATGGATAACCACATATGTACTGAGAGCAGTCCTGGGTAACAATTTATATCTAGTCTGGGCTCAGCCATCTCCCACACTGGCATCTTCTGGGTTGCAGGGCCAGTGTCTCTGGCCAACTGAGCTGGCAGAGTGGGTGACCTTAGCCAAGCGGCATGCCACCACTGCTTGTAGCCTCAGGCCTAGGATAGTTGGGAACATGGCAGCTCTGTCAAAAAAGACAGATCGGGTGCTGCAGTTTTTAAATATCTTCTGCAACAGAGTGGCGACCAATGTCAGGCACAAATTCACCAGAAATTTAAGTCTATTTCACCTGAGAGTAAAAGTTGTATTTAAAAAAGAAAGAAAGGAAGAAAGGAAGAAAGAAAGAAATAAAGAAAGAAAGAGAGAGAAAGAGAGAGAAAGAGAGCACTGAGATAAGTCACATGACTCCTAGAGCAGGAACCCTGAAAAAAAATGCTTGTTCCCTGCTGTGAGGAAACATAGGCTGCTTTTTGCTAAGAAAAGAAAGAATTAGCTTACTTCTATGACGGAGAGATTTGAACTGTGAATTAAAATTGAGATAATTTGTTTTTAAGATAGATTTAGAAACAGTTTTGTCTGATTCACATAGGGAATCTGCAGTTTGGAACAAAGATAAGTAGAGAAAATTTGTCTGTGGCTCTGTGCCTAGACAGGTATACATTATTTGCTTCTCTGAGTCAAGACAGCTAAATAAAAATGCCTTCGTTGTGGAGCAGTTACTGTATTAAGCATAAAGTTACAATATAGAGATTATTTGCATTTAGGAAAGATTTATAAAGAAATTTGTCCAAATCACGTGGGGATTTTCACCCACTATTTGGAACTTTGATAGGGAAAATGTCATTGACTCTAGAGTAGAGAGTACAGTGTATAAGTGGAGGCTGCTCTGCAGTACAGGGCCAAAGAGATAGATTGTATAAATAAAAAACTGTTCAAAGCAAAGGGCCAAACAGAAAGATAGTGTAAATCATATGTATTCAGATGATATAAAGTTATATTGCCTCACAGGAGATTCGGGTTCTGTCTAACGTGGGCCCCATGGGAATTCTGGGTTCATTTCCTGCTTGGTAAAATAGGAAAGGCATAAGAATAGGCACATACAGTACTTTAGTTAAGATAAGGAAAATTGTCACTGACTCTAGTGTAAAGACTACAGTGTATAAGTGGAAGCTGTTCTGGAGTACAGAACCAAACAGATAGATGGTATAAATAAAAAACTGTTCTAGGCAGAGGGCAGAACAGAAGAGAGTGTAAATCAGATGTATTCAGATGATATAAAGTCATATTGCCTCACAGAAGATTCAGGTTCTGTCTAACGTGGGCCCCACATACAGTCTTAAATTGATTTTATTTTTAAGATAGGTGTGATATTCAGTTTTCTGGTTATATTTTTCCTCTGGAAAAGAGGTCAAGATAAAGATTTTTCTGGTAACTGGCTCAAGGAAATGTTGTTTTGGGAAAAAGGGTTTTATCTGTGTGTTTTCAGAAGAGATGATTAAGATATTTTTCTATGTCCCAGAATTATATGGATTAGACACGACAGAGGCAGGCTGCCAGAAGACTAGATTCCAGAATTCAAACAAAAAATTATCTTGATACTAAAATTCGTTTTGAGAACTGATTATTATAGAATTCATACAATAACTGAATAATTGGTGTATCTACTCATCAAGCAAGCTGAGCAGACCTGCTCAAACCTCTGATGTCCTGGAATTTCAGCTGGATGCAGTGAAGACACAGATGTCAGAGGCTTATCAATTTACCCTACCCCCTTCTAATATCTCAATGCCCAAATTTAGCTTGAAGAAGCTAATGAAGAATCAGTGCTCCAGTTCCCTGGGCTTGGAGATTGCAGCAGTTAATATTCGGGAAAAATAATGGTTTTATTGGAATAGGAAGGAATAGCTAGAACTGACTACATAGCCATAAACTATTGGTAGAAATATGTATAGTTGTTATTAAGATGAAGTTATAATTTTTAAATGGTACAAAATTTATTTTGATTTCAGATTCAATGGTTTCATTGGTACATTTTCTTCTATTAAGTCAAAATTGGTGGGTACAAGGCTTAGACCCAGTCCTTCTTTAACTTTTTTAACTGATCTGAGATAGTTAACTTGTGAATTAAGGGTTTATAGCAAATTCATGGCTCTGAGTTTATTGTTAGGCTGTTTTCTAGATTTTAATTAGAAATAGCTTAGAGGAATTAACAGACAACAGTCCAGATTACTTTACGTAGATAATTGGGTTTCAAAAATGTCAGATGTCCACAGAATTGACAGTACAAACATTTCTTTATTAAAGTCATTTGATTAGAGACATATCTGCTCCTGACAGCTTTCCTGTTTTCGATTCTAAGAAGAAATTGAGCATCTTTAGAGTTACTCCAGTTGTGGTGAGACAGCCACTAGGCAAGAATTGCCTTCCTTCATCTACAGACAATATACTGTCCAGAAAATGGACACACTTGCGGAATAATTGACTGATTATATCTGCCAAGATAGAGTGACCAGCCCTTGAAAATTCTATATTACTACATCTGTCAGATGATCCTGGGCCAGAAGACTGATGACCAAATGCTTCAACATTTTGAAGTAAGGAACTGTCCAGGTATTCAGTGGTCTCTATAAATTGGCTAGATTTTAGAAGCTATGCTTTGTGCTTTCCATAATTTCAATTAATTCAGTCATTCTGGATTTCTGATGGGGTTGAAGACTTATGGTCTTATAGCCAACCCAGGCTATTTACTTTGAGAGAATAGATTTGAGAGGATCGTTTTTTAGCTGACATTCATTCTAAAGCCAGGAAATGAGCCAGGTTCAGAACTAAATCTTTTAGTTAGGAGTTGTCATGGCCCAAGCTGCTGCTCCAGTCTTCAGGTCAGGGTCTAGCAAGAGAGAGAGTGGGGGGAAGAAGGGGAAGAGACGCGAAGAATGGAGACAAGACAGAGGTTCTGATCAAGTCTCAAGTTTCATTTATTATCTCTCTTATTGAAGGGAAATCTGGGGTATTTATAGGCTTTTGCCATGTGCCTTGTAGGCGCATGGATACGACGTGCCTTGCAGGTGTGGATATACCATAAGCCTTACAGTTGTGTATAGCATGGACAGCACGTGGATAGCACGTGCACCGCATGCCTTGCAGGCATGGATACCACGTGCACCTTGCAGCTGGGGGCACTGAACAGCAAAACAAGATATGTGGGATAAACAAAATATTTATCAGAGTGTGCTTAGCTGTTGTAGGCTGTTGAAAACCAAGTCTCAAGTCAGGATATATGGCTAAAGATGGCTGCAAAGCTGATAGCTGCTTTCTAGCCACTTTCTGCTAAAAGTCGACTCCCAACAAGGAGTGATGGCAGAGATTCTATTTAGTTAACAAAAATTATGGACTGGATATTAGGTCTATCTTGTACCTTACTGATATAAATTAGTATAGTTGTGATCTAATTGTATTTTGAGAGAAAGGGTTTTTTTTTTTTAACATTTATTTTAACAGGAAGGCTGATATGTAGTGGCATATTTTCCCTGCAAGTTGGGAGGAGCTAAGTGGGAAGAGTAAGTAGAGGAAGAGAAGAAGGGAGAGGGGGAGTAAGGAGAAAAAGTTGTAGGCACCATGGATGATCATGGATGTACTGAGAGCAATTCTGGGTAACAACTTATATCAAGGTTAGTTATTTGGTTAACACTTCCAATTGTGTGGGCATCTTGTTATTGAGCTTTACCAAATATATAAAGCTATTGGATAATTTTTAAACATTAGAGTCTCATTTCTACTGGGTGCCACATGGATGGAGGGATGGTCTGGACTCAGCTTAGCCTTGTGGATATAGCTTGGAAGATTGACAGAGCCATCTCTCATGCTGGAGTCTTGTGGGTGGTAGGGCCAGTGTCTTAGGCCTGCCTGAGCTGGCAACCTGAACTTAGAGGTGTCGGCATATTCTCAGGCCTAGGCTCGTCAGGAAGATGGTGGTTGCTTAAGAACAAGCAAGATTAGGAGCCACCAATTTCAAATATTACCTTAACAAGACCCCTGACTCTATCCCAGACAATCACACCCACAACATCAAAAAGTTACTCTCTGTTCTGTGTTGACAAACTGAACTTTTAGCTCACTGTTAAAATGGAATCCATCTATACTCTGGGCTCTTTGATGCATGACTTTGAGTCCTCCATGATTTATGAATTATTGTGCCATTGATTTTTATTTGTGAAGTATCTTTATTAGTATATAAAATGTGTTATCTAAATCTTCATATATTTCTTCATTTCTTGTTTGTCTGTTTTTCCAATATAGCCTCTCACTTTAATGAAGTGTTATTTACCAGTTTTTCTTTTTATAAATCATAGTTTTATGTCATCTCTAAGAACATTTTGCTTGGCCAAATTCAAAATTGTTTTCTTGTTCTGTTTCTTTAGAAGTTTTATAATTGAAGATTTTACATATGTGTTCCTGGTTCCTTTTGTTGATTTTTATATAAAATATGGTTTTAAAAATTCAGAGACCATTTTATGCCTATGCACATATAATTGTTAGAAAAGATGGGATTTCTTCCCTGAATCATCTTAAAACTCCTTTTAATCACAACTCATCATATTTTTGTGAGTGTATTTCTAGTTTCTCTGTTATTTACTACTATCTAACTCTTCACATCAAAATTATGATTCCATACTCAGAAATTGTATCCTTTTATGTTCTACCATATTTTCAATTTTTTATTTGCATACAGAATGTCAGAATAGTTATAAAACCTAAGATCCATCTAAGAAAGACTTAAAATTCTGCAGCTCAGAGGCCTCCAGGTATTCTTCTTCTGGGTTATTGGCTCTACCCTGTGCTAATCTAGAATGACCTGTTAATTTATGAGAAAACATCAGATTTGAGAGAATTGCTGAAAAATAAATCTGCTCAGTAACGTTCAGGCAACATAGTTGAATATTACTATGATCTGAATGTTTATATCCTCATAAGAGTCATGCTGAAAACTCATGAAAATAGTTGAGTAGAAAATTCAACCTTTAATCAACTCAGATTTCTTTCAAATTTATAATTTAAACTGTTCAAACACAAATGGGTGAGCTACCTGATAATGAATGAGTATGTGAAAAGTTATTTAAGCTCATCAAGGGTCATGGCATCTAGATTAGGATTACAATAACATCTTCAAACAGAGATTGGAGAAAGCCTAAAAGTTTCAAAGAATTTGCTAAAAAAAAAATAGGCACATCCATATTTGAGGATATAAATTGTTACAACCTTTCTGATAACTCATTTGAAATTTTTTTAAATGAATTTAAAGACATGGATCAGCAATTGCCATGAGTACTTTGTTTCAAATATCCAGAACTTATGTTTAAAAAATGAGACATGAAGTGCAAGTATCTGCAATTCCAGTGTTTCTATGAGGAGATAAGAAATAGAGATCGGCTTTGGCCTTCTTGCTCTAGCTCTGTCCTTTTTTTCCTTTCTCCTCTCTCCTCATTCCCTTCCCTTCTCTCCTTTTCTTTCCATGTGCTAGGATAGGCCTCTACTCCTCTACTTCTCTTCTCCTCTCTTCTCTTCCCTTTCCTTCTCTTCTCTTCCCCCACTCTCTCTCTCTCAGTCTCTCTGCCTTTCTCTGTCTCTACTACACTCTCAACTCCCCTCCCCATGTGCCAAATAAAATCTATCATATACAGAAAGAAGGAAGGAAGGAAGGAAGGAAAGAAGGAAAAAAGAAAGAAAGAGAGAAAGAAAGAGAGAAAGAAAGAAAGAGAAAAGGAAAGAGGAAAGGAAAGAAGGAAGGAAGGAAGGAAAGAAAGAAAGAAAGAAAGAAAGAAAGAAAGAAAGAAAGAAAGATGGGAGAATCCCTGGTGTACAATGTAGCAACTAATTCAAAAGAGACCATGTCTCAATCAAAAGGTAAGTATTGATGCCTTAATTTGTCCTTCTGCCACACTTACCATGATACTTACTGCCACATCAGTACTTACACTTAAAATATATATATACACACACTCAAAAAAACATACAACAAAAGTTTCTAAATGCACATAAGTATTAAGAAAGCTAACACATGGGAACCTCTTTTTAATAAAGCAACCTAAGAATTATAAATGTACTTACAAAAATATTTACTGCATATTCATTTTTCTAACAAAAGCTTGAACACAACTTTAATGGTTATCAAGTAATGATAAATTAAACTGTGGGCATATATTAGGTAGAAATTTCCCTAAATTCTTAGCCTCAAAAGGTGGAATACAGTCAAATAATGAAGTAGTGAATTCCTTATCTGAGCATGACCATAAGAAATGCAACTGTATAAATTCTTTATAAATTCATAAAAAAGAAAGATTTAAGCTGGGAAGTTGTGGCGCATGCCTTTAATCCTAGCACTTGGGAAGCAGAGGCAGGTGGATTTCTGAGTTCAAGGCCAGCCTGGTCTACAGAGTGAATTCCAGGACAGCCAGGGCTACACAGAGAAACTCTGTCTCGAAAAACAAAAACAAAAAAACAAAAACAAAAAAACAAAAAACAAAAAACAAAACAAAACAAAAACCAACAACAAAACAAACAAACAAACAAACAAAAAGAAAGAAAGAAAGATTTAGCCTGCATAATGTCTAGATCTCTTTCTGCTTCTTCAGTTCTGTGTTCTGTAAGCAACATGGCACTTTATTCAGTGAAGGAAAGAAGAGAAACAAGACTCTTCTATCTTTTCATGTTAGAACTGAGGCTTTGGAGGTGTATTTAAGGTTGGAATACTCCCATTAATATGCACAGAGGCAATAGACTGAAGCCATCTTACTTAGAGATGTAAGAAAAATGATTATTGCCTTCTCCATCATCAATTGTTCAAACAAGGCCCATAGTCAAGAAAATACTCTCTTTATATTCATAGTCACTAGCAGAAAGTGACTAATTTGTGACCGGGAAGGGATACAGCATAAAACTTTCTGAGCATATGTATAAGTGTCTCTCTGTGAATCTACGATTAATGAAACCTGATGCCTGCTCCTTTGCTAGGAGTGTGGGCCAGCTTAAATGCACCCAGGAAAGAGAAAGTACTATCTCTTTGTATAGTGGGACAGGGTGAGTGCTGTGTGCCTGCATTTTCTGTCATTAGTAGTGTGAGATCTCTGACACATACTTCTTAGGCTTTACAAACATTTGTTCCAAGAATTTAAAATATGATTAATTTTAACTTTATAACTAAAAACATACCAAAATACATCCAATTTCCTTATATGCCAACAAAACATTAGTTATATTTTGACTGGTTTGATGTGTAAATATTATGAAGGTCAAGACAGAAATATGTCCAGAAGAAGCTGTACACATGCTTTAGGATTTACAATTTTGAAAAACAAATAATGCTTAAATAATTGTTAGCTGTTGCTTCAAAGTCACAAACTAGAAAAAGACCGTAAAGTTAAGGACAAAATGAAAGGCATAAAAAAAAAATGGGTATTGCTAAATTTGAAATCCCAAGTCTTTAATGTGCTTCTGAACAGCTCTCCTTGAAGTTACTTTTCTACCATGGAACATTTTTTAAAAATTAATTATATTGACTTACTTACAGATTGAATGTGAGGTTACCCCACATTCAGAGAACAACTTTTGGGACTTGGTATTCCTCACATGGGACCTGAGAGTGGAATTCAGACACCCTGGCTTCATGGCAAGTCCTTTCACTGAAGCATCCCACTGATCTGGAACATTTAGATTCATTTTATCTTTGCCAGGCCCTGATGATGTCCTTCCTCCACTCTCACTTCTCATTTAAAATCATCCCATCCTTTTCTTCATCCTGAGAAGTCTCAGCACCACTGGTGGTTATGACCCGAATTTGCTAATATTAGTGTGATGGCTTGCTTGACAGTTTATATTTGAAAAAGCATTCTTAAAAATCACTATTTTTTCAAGTACAAATGTATTTCAAGAAACTCAAGGGGCTACAACCATTTCCAGAGTATGGGTTTTGAGTACACAAATTTAAATTCTAGGCCCACTATTTTTTTATTTGATATTTTATTTATTTACATTTCAAATGTTATCCCCTTTCCCCATCCTCCACCCTCCCTCCCTGTTAATCGCCTATTCCCCCCCCCCCCCCCTCTCTCTCTCTCTCTCTCTCTCTCTCTCTCTCTCTCTCTCTCTCTCTTTGTTTGTTTCTGGAGACAGGGTTTCTCTGTTTAGCCCTGGCTGTCCTGGAACTCACTCTGTAGACCAGGCTGGCCTTGAACTCAGAAATCCGCCAGCCTCTGCCTCCCAAGTGCTGGGATTAAAGGCGTGCGCCACCACTGCCCAAGTACTTCCTTCTCTTTTTAAAGTAAAGTTTAACACAGATTCATTTCATACATTCTGCCTTGGTTTCCATTTTTGTAAAGTAATAATAATGGCATTGATATCCTAGAGATTTAGTTCAAGGAAGACAATATATGTAATACATTCAGAACTAAGTCTAGCACATTAAATATTTCACAAACTGTAAAGCTACTTTTTTTATTTATTGACCTAGAAACTCAGAAAATTTTACTGACACCACAAAAAACTCTACATAATGTCTTTTGTTTGCTACAAATTTTTTATCTATTTGACTTTTATTGTTTAACAGCTTTATGTATTCATATATTGAATTTTAGTCATTTCACTCTTCCCTATTCTCTGTTCTCATCCTTTGTCCACTGAAAACTTTCTTCCAAATAAATCCTCATCCTGCTTCCATGTCTTCTTTGTGTGTGTGTGTGTGTGTGTGTGTGTGTGTGTGTGTGTGTGTGTGT
>JANHMN010000014.1:230274-293023 GCA_030674055.1 Rhabdomys pumilio | reverse complement strand
TGTGTGTGTGTGTGTGTGTGTGTGTGTGTGTGTGTGTGTGTGTGTGTTCCACAAAGTTTAATACAATTTTTTGTTCCATTTGGGCAGAAGAATGGAGTCAGAAGCTACATATTTGAAGAAAATGACACCCCCTCACCCAACAACTGTTAGTTGCCAATAGTTCCTCAGGGAAGGGTGGGGCCTTGTTGGTCTCACACCTATCTATGATAAAGTCTGAATGGGCCTGATGTTGTTTAGATTTTGTGCAGATGACACCAACAATTGTGAATGTTTCAGTGCAATGTCTTAGTATTTAGGTCTGCAGTAACTGTTGCTCACTCTAGTAAGAAGCACATGCAGGTATGAAAATGATTGTTTAGAAAAATAATAGTAGTTCTTCATTCCTTGTAGGGTATATGGTTTGAAAATTTACCTACCAAAATGCACCTATTCCTGGGGACGGTTTGAAATCTGGTCATTCCCAACCTTGGAAATCTCCACCCTGGAAAACTTCTCTCTTCCAAAACCCTATATAATGCCTACCTCCTGTCCAGCTCCCTGCTGCTTCTTCCCTGAGCAGAGGTAAGCACCTTGTATCTCTCCTAATAAAACTCTTGTGTGAGGCTGATTGTATAGTGTGACTTTATAGTATTTGAAGAGACTGTGGCAAGCCTGAGCATAGTGAGCATAGCTCTGGCAGGCTTTTTCCTTCTCTCCCTTTCCCTCTGTCTTGCTAACAACTGTTAGACCACATTCCTAAAACTAGCCACCAAGGTCTATATCCTTATTTGGCCACTTCCTCCTTCTGAGGTTGACTGCTGGGGTCCAGCTTTCAAAGTATTAAAGTCAAGCAATCAAAGTGCCCTTTGGATCACATAATTAACATGTCCAATTAAAATTTAACACCTCTTTCTAATGCAGGGTTTCTCATTTTACCTTTATAAACTGTCATTTTCCTATGTGCCATATCTGTCTCTTCTCTATCCAGAGGCAGTCCTTTCTGGGACAAATGCCAGCCCCACCTTCCTTGTTCCCTTCCCTTTCTCCCTCATCCTCTATTGCCTGTTTTTGTCTTTTATTCCATGTCCTTTGTCCCTCTGGAGCAAATAAATGTCCTTTGTGCTGAGTACTTGGTCTTGGAGTTTCTGAGCCAATTCTTTTCCTAACAGTATTTCTTGGCTCCAGGATACCAAGATACCTTTCCATTTAGAGCTGCAGCACTTGTACTGGGGAAACCTTCCGTGACAGAACAGAGCTGTATCCTTTCCACTCTGAGTTATAACACCTGTATTGGGGAAGCCATTTCCCTGAGAACTTTGTACCTTATATTTCTCACCTAGAAACTCTGACTTCCTTAGTCAGAAGCATCTCACAAAGTTTACAGAACCAGGGTTGAGTTATTTCCTCTGGAGTAGGCCTAAAATCCAGCTAGAAGCAATTGGACAATCTTGCTATCATAATATTACTAAAAAGCACTTCTTGTTTGATAGGTCTTCACTGTACCTAAAAGACTTTTTAGTTGATTATGACTATTGGTGACTTTTCTACCCAAGCATCCTATATAGTCTCTTTTAGCATTGTGACCACCGTTCAGAGAGGAGGACGCAGCTAGCTCTACTGCAGTTTGATTTGTCTATGTTCTGGGACCAAAGTTTGTGGCCTTCAACAGTAGGGTCTTACCACTGATGTACCCTAGGAGAGAAACTTCTCCAAAAGAAAAGAAACAATCAGCCCAAGGGTTAAATTGTTCGATACCTAGACTCAGTGTGCTGTAAGAAAGTACAATAACAGGAAAAAGATAGCATCTAAAGTTGAGTCACAGAGGAAGGTGATAATATTTGAAGTTGTGCAAGTTTGGTCATATGTGGAACAATGTCTGTTATTTCAAACTTTTTAAAAATTTTGTGTTCTAGCTCAAACTAACTGCTTTTCATTGGTCCTTTTAATCTGCCTGCTTGTTCTTGCTTGCCCAGCAACAAAATTTATATGATATTGATGTCTCTGCATATGGCATCTCTCCCAAGTAAAACTGCCACCCAGCCATCAGTTCAAGTTTTGACACTTTATCATCTGGCATTTGTTCTTTCATTGGGTTTGGGTTCAGTACTAAATTCATTAAACTATCATGTTTTGATGGGCACTAGAGAACAATGAGTACTGTTTGGAGGGACTTGGGCTTGCCTGGACAACTTGTTGCATAAGAGTTTCTTCAGAGATCAGAACATTCCATCTTGACTGGAAGCTTCTTAAGCAGGAAGATAAACAATTGTGAGTAGCCTCAGGAAGTTACTGAAACTGATCAGATTCCATAGCCTCTTCCCTGTTGGAGTAAGCAAGTCAAACTGCTGAGAGTCACTCTCAGAAAAACCAATGTGCAATGAAGATTGAGACTAGGCCAGCCAGCTGAAAGAAACTGAAGCCAGTTGAGCTGTGTGGGAAAAGGCTTAAATGAACTGAGTCACTTAGAAAGAATACCATCCAACATGTTGATCTGCCTGCTGGTTGTGCAGTGTGCTCAAAGTTCTCAGCTTTCATGAGTTGCCACCGATACTGGGGTGGGCTCTGGTGGTACAGCTGTCTTTGGGTCATTGCTGCTCCTATAAGTTTCCCCTCACCCATATGTAGGGCCATATGGGTTCTGAGTGTTCTACCATGTCCCCAGAACCCAAGCTCTTGACATGAGGTTTAATTTCCAGCCTTCTAGCCGTCAAGTAGAGCACAGGTAGAGGGCGTGATCTAAAGGCAGGGAGGGGGGTGTAGCTAATTAAGTTATTCCCTCCTTCTTTTCCCTCCCTAATTAAGTTATTCTCTCCCCTTTTCCCCCTCCCATTAAAAGCCAGTGGAGCCTGGCTTTTTGGGGGAGTGCAAACCATCTACACCTATTCACCAAGAAATGAACAATAAAAGCTTTGGAAAATTGGACTCCACATGTCTCCTGGGCCTGCCGCTGCCAGGTTCCCAACCTTTGGAACTTTGAACTCCAGCCCCCCACCCCCACCCCCGCCTGCCCGCAGCCAGCAGCAGCTGTGTGAATGTGGGATCCTTTACAGGTGGTGTGGGAAGTCCCTAAATGCACCACCTGCTTTCCTGAGCATTTCTTTGTTCCCTTTTTCTTTTCTTTTTTTTGTTTTTCTTTCAGTGCTACTTTATACTAAATCTTTACTGCCCATATGAATTTTCTTCAGACTGGAAAGAAGAAAACCAATTCCTGGAGTAACACAGAAAAGAAAACATTAGCTTCCTCCTGTAGGTTTATTATTCCTCTCACTAGGTTCATCAAACACTCCTCAGAGTAAGCCCCACACCCGCAATGATTAGCCAACATAAAAATAAACTAAATTTTATTTTTGTAGATTTTTTTCCTCATATTGTTTGGATTTGAAAGTTTTGGAGTGGGTTGCTGTCTCTATCACTCCACTGTTGTTCCTGCCTGACTACAGGAGATGTCCTTTTCAGGCTCTAAATCACAGCTAAGGTCGTTCTCATTGTTTCTTGGGCACCTCCTCTAACCCAGGTCTCAGGTCCTGGAGATGCCTCCTATCTCCCCACCCACATCAGCTACAGATTTCTATTTATTCTCAAGGCCATTTGGCCATCTGTCCTTCCCCATACCTGATCCTGAACCCCCTCATTCCCTTCCCCATCATCTCTCCCACTCAGTTCCCTCCCTCCTATCTCCCTCCCATGACTCTTTTATTCCCCATTCTATGTTATTTTCAAGCATTCTTTCTTGGACATTTTTTTTTGTTTTTTTTTGTTTGTTCGTTTGTTTGTTTGTTTTCCTTATTTAGTTTCTTTGGATCTGTGGTATATAGTATGGGTATCCTGTATTTTACGGCTAATATCCTTTTATAAGTGAGAATATACCATGTATGTCCTTTTGGTCTGGGTTACCTTGCTCAGGATGATATTCTCAAGCTACATCCATTTTCCAACAAACTTCACGATGTCTTTCTTTCAATAGTTGAATACTATTCTATTGTGTAGACATAACACATTTTCTTTATCTATTCTTCAGTTGAGGTACATCTAGGTTGTTTATCATTTATAGATATTACAAAGCTAAACAGAGGAATCTCAGATAACCAAAAAACTTAAAGAAAATTTCAAAGTCCTTAGACATCAGGGAAATGCAAATCAAAACAACTCTAAAATTCCATCTTACACCAGTCAGAATGATTAATATAAAAAAATCTCAGGTGTCAGCACATGCTGGTGAGGATGTAGAGCAAGAGGAACACTCCTCCATTGCTGGTAGAAGTGCAAGCTTTGGAAATCAGTTTAGTGGGGTTTTGTTTGTTTTGTTCATTTTTTTTTACAGAAAATTTAGAATAGTCCTACACAACTACACCACTCCTTGGCATACACCCAAATGATGTCCTACTCTACCAGAGGGACACTTGCTCAACTAAGTTCATAGCAGCTTTATTCATAACAGCTAGAGATAGAATTTTCACCTAGATGTCCAGGAGACTGGCATAAGAAGATTAGGAGAGGAACCCAGCCACATAGATGAACTAAGAATAGAATAAAAGGGATAAATTAAGAGTTAGAAGAAAATAAACTAGCTTATGGGCTAGGCATTTATAAATAATATTAAGGCTTTGAGTTTTATTCAGGTACTGGTACACAGGTGGAGAAGCTTGTGGTTATAATATTTGCATGGAGATAAGATGCTGATTAAGAAATAGTAAAATGATCAAATTCCCTATACCATTAATATAAGGAAACTCTGCTTTTGTTCTGTTTATGGTACCTAAATAACAAATATTCTGGAAGTGATGTTTAGTGAGTTCAGAAAACGTTCTTCTTTTAGAGGGTTTTCTTGGACATTTTCCTATAGGATCATAAGTATCATGTGTGTTTAATAGTGCATCCTTATGACAGCAGTAAGGTGGCTCAGCTGACTTTTCCTTTTTGGAACTCAAGCTGTTCTTTTATTTGTTCCAAGACTAAGACACCACCTGCATATAGTTCTTTAAAAAATTATTATTTCTGAAGTTTCCTTTTATAAATTAAGGACTGTACCAATAAATAGATAAAAATCTATGTCAAATTTAAATAACATCTTCATTAAAAATATCAGTTTGGTCTGCTTTATTATCTGATCACTGGAGTGGATCAATTTAATCTTCAAATACAGGTGTTTTTTTTTTTAAGCTACTTGTTACCATTCTATGAAGTTACAGCTGGATGGGCAGGTAAATGATTTATAATCAGACCATAAGAGAAAAATCAATTTGTATTATCATACATCTCTCTTAATTCTCAAAGCAAAAACAACCAGGAAAGACACAGGAATGAATTATGAAGCCTGTTTGTGTGGTATGGCTGGAAGGGGGGGATGAAGAAAAGAAAAACAGCAAACAAGAGTGTCAGAGAAAAGTGATGAAGAAAGAATAATGAAAGGAAAATGGAGAAGAAAAAGTGAAAAGAGAAGAAGAAATGAAAGGGGAGAAGACTGGAGAAGGGAGATAGGAGGGGAAGGAAGGGGAAAGAAGAAGTAGAGAATTATGAAATAGAAAAATTCTGAACATACAAATATGTAGTTGGTATCCACTAGCAGCAAAAGACATTGGAGGAAAGCATCACTAGAACTTGGTGTTTACTGGAATCAAACTTTGGAACAATAACCCTGTAAATATCTAATGGTTACTTTAATTTGTATTAAGGCCACAAGAGGGAAGCCAATATGTGGCTAAAGTGGAATGGAATTGGAATAATAATAAAATACAGACCAAATTAGAAAAAGATACTTTCTTATCTATATTTATTAGATTTTTCTTCAAAGTACTGAAGAAAATGGGTCATTGTTTAGATGTTCATATAAAAAGTTAACTATAGGGAGTAGAGTTTTAGTACAGAACTAGAGAGTATGAATTGCTGTTGCAGAAAACCCAAGCCACCACTCTGTGACTCCAATTCCAGGGACAGCCACTACTTCTAGACTCTGTAAACACATGTGCATGTCTACACACACACACACACACACACACACACACACACACACTTAAAAATAATAAAAATAACTTTAAAAAGAAGTTAACTGTATAGAAATTTTATTACTATCTGGTATGTCACTTTAGTCTTCATTTAATATCTTAGCTCATTTATTATTGCATTTCTCAATTAACATTTTCTAAAAATTATTTATTTATTTACCTGTTTATTTATTTATTTATTTATTTATCTATTTATTCTTTTGTCATATATTACATCTTGACCACAGTTTCCCTGCTCTCCTCTCCTCCAAGGCCTTATACCTCACCTCTCTCCAAGATTCACTCCTTTGTTTCCCTTCAGAAAAGAGTAGGCCTCCAAGAGATATCAACCAAACATGGCAGAACAGGTTATAACACAACTAGGTTCATTTTCTCATATCAAGTCTGGACAAATCAACCCAGTAGGAGAAAAGGGTCCCAAATTAGGCAAAAGACTTGGAGACACCCTCCATTTCCACAGTTAGGAGTTCCACCAGAACACATGTATGCATATAGTCATAACATATCTGCAAAGGACCTAGGTCAGGCACATACAGGCTCACCAGTTGTCAGTTCAGTCTCTGTGAGCCCCTATGAGACATGCTTAGTAAATTCTGTCATCCATGTTCTTGTGGGATAAATGTGGTACAGGACTTGTGGGAGTGGCCAGCCAATGACTGGTCCATCTTAAGACTCACGCCATGAGAGAGAGCCCACACCTCACACTCCCCGGAGGATCAAGAACTAGATGCTGGGTAACCCAGAGACCTAGGATAAAGTCAAACATTACTGGATAAATAAATCCATGAAATGATCCTAATGATATTCTGCTCCACTCATAAACCAGAGCTTAGCATAATCATCATCAGAGAGGCTTCATTCAGCAACTGATACCAGAAGATGCAGAGACTCATGGCAAAAGATTAGGTGAAGTTTAGGGAATCCTGCAGAAGATGGAAAGGAAAAAGGTAGGATCCAGAGGGTTCAATTCACATCTTTTAAAAGAAGATAATTAAAGAATCCCAGTCTTGTCTTCTTGTTGCACAGCAATACCTTTAATTAAACTAGTTTACCTTGCTGGAGTCATCCTCTTCTTCTAACCCATCATCCATCTCCTTTTTAGAGAGATCCTTGTAGAATCCTTTTGTGTCATTTTCCTACTGTAATTGCTTCTGTGACATGCTGTAGCTTTCAGAACAGTTTCAATTTCTCTACGAGGCTTTCACTTTCCTTTAAGATTTCCTGTGTCTCCATTTCCTTTACTGATGGGTACTCTCTGCATTTCACTTCATGAAGATGTCTCCCAAACTCACATTCTTTGAGGCTCCCCTGTGTTCATTGTCACCCTATTAAATGTTCATCCCCTCCTTTCACTTGGCAAATTCTAACTCACCCTTGTATGCCTGCTTCAGTGTTACCTCCTATAGAAACTCTATTTATTCATTTTAGTGTGGTGTTCTTATGGAGCTCATCATGCCCTTCTCATGAAATTTCTCAAGGTGGAGTCTTTAGAAACAACTTTCTGGATGTGCAGCTTGTGAAGCCATACGAAGCCTTGCCTATCACAGTTTAATGCTCTCCTGTGACCATTACAAATTCTTAATACATTTTTTGACTTTCCAGTTGTAAAGGTAATGCCATTAAAACATGTCATGAGCAGAGCATGTACATATAGTATTATGAAAAATTCATATTGTAAAATCTAAGCCCCTAATGTGATGCCAGTAGGAGTCCAGGACTTTGGGAAGAAATGAAGCTAGAACTGTCATGAATAGTATTACCATCTTTATAAGACATAAATGCTTCCTTACCATCTTTCTGCCATGTGAGAAGGCAGATGTCTTTCACTCAGAAGAAGGCTCTCATTAAGATTTGATCATACTTAATCCCTGATCTCAGATTACCATCCTGCATAACTGACAGTTTTAAATTGTTCCTAAGATACCTTGTTTATAATACTTTATTTACTACAGTACCTCAAACTAAGAAAATGCATGTTAGTTGGTCCATTGAAAATGATAATGGCAAACAGGACATATTTCTGTTGACCCACAACATATAGGAATTAATCACAACTCAAGATAAATGTAAATATGTTATATTTAGCATCAAGGAAAACATGTCACTCACTGCCTCAAGAGTCATGCCATACACTCTCAATTGGAACTACCTTTGAGGACAGAAAGAAGGCAATGGAATTATAAGAAACACAAATCAGCAGAAACATTTCATTTCTTCCTGCTGTTATTACTTCTTTACATTAACTAACCATTCATGCTGAAAGTAACAGCTAAAAAACATATTCTGGGGGTTTGAATGGGAATAAATCTTATAGGCTCATATGTTTGAATGCTTAGTCTCTCATTGGTAGAACTGTTTGAGAAAGATTAGACGGTAGGTTATTATTGGAGCTGGTAAGTTACTGGAAATGGACACTGCAGTTTCAAAGCCCCACACTATTCAAGTTAGCTTTCTATATGCATTGTAGTTGTATTTCAACATGTATACTCTCAGCTACCACTTCATAAGCATGCCTGCCTGCCTGCTGCTGTGCTTCAGACCATGATAGTCATGGACTATCTAAAATCGTGAGCAATACCCCAATAAACTCTTTCTTCTATAAGTTACTGTGTATAGAATTGTAGTGTGCATGGATCCTGTGGGTTGAATTGAGTCCCTCATCTGTCCCTCTAAGGGCCTATGGCCGCAGCTTAGAAAGGAAGAGGCATGGGAATTTGACTGTGTTCACTACATGCTGGCAGCAAGCAGACATCTGGCTATGAGAAGCCACAGGACTCCATTTAGGGTGAGAGAACAGAGTCTGAGGTCCCACAAGGGCTGTAACTCTTGACTTGGGGGGTCCCTGGGCCAAAAGGCAACCTAGAACAGTTTGGTTTTCAGGCTCTTGGGCTCTCAGGTGCCCCTAGATCAGCCTAAAGCCAAAGGGTGGAGGAGGATCTGGCTGCATCCTACAGGAATGAGGCTCTTGGTCATGGAGACTCGCTTGGCTGGGTCACAGCTATTCGGCTTGCTTGCTTGAGTTGCTGGGCCTGTGTGGCTGAGAATTAGAGAGGTTGTCAGTGAGTGGGAGATTAGTTGGTGGCTTGGTAGTTGAAAACATTCTCCATAGTTCCCAATGGCGAGTCTCATGGAAGAGAGACAGTCCATAGTCTTAAAATGTTTACTGTCATGGCAGAAAATGAATGAAACTATACTCCTGTATTCTCAGGGTGGGCCTGAGGTTCAATACCTTTTGCAAGGAGGAGAGTCTGGGAAGGAAGGCTTAATTGGCTACATCCTCTGGCCTTTAGGTATCTCATTAACATGGAGATCTGTCTTGAGGCTCTGTGGCCTCTAGTCACACCCTCTACCTGTGGAGGGGCTAGTTGGGGCTTGTTGAAAAGCATGTCATCCCTTGCAGGGAAACCTGTGGGGTCTCCAACCTGCTGGGTATCTAGCCATCTCTAGCCAGTGCTCAACCAGAAACCATGCTGTCCTTTCACGATTCTACAATTCCCCCTTTCCAAGACACATAATTAACATGATTTTTTTCAAACACTATTGCTTTTCTAGGATCATAACGGCAGACCATGATGTGTTCCCAAGTAGCTTAATGCTTGTTATACACCCTATACAGATATCCCCCTGCTGGGGTTCTGTTCCCCTACTGTGATTACCTTACAAGTGTATCCAAGGAACAAAGACAGTGAGTAACTTCTGGCCTAGTTCAAAGACTAGGCCTTCCTCTTGGCTCTCTATCTTTCTTTCTCTTTCCCTCTCCACATGTTCGTGGCCAGCTTCTTTTTTACTCTTGGCTACAGTCTCCAAATCTCATTTTAGACTTAACTTGCTCTACTTCAGTGGTGACTAGCTTCTACTCTCTGTCCCTCCCCCAGCCTCACAATGTGGGTTTCTACACAGATAACAGCTCTCTTTCAAATAGCAGTGCCTGCCCTGAATCTTATTCTAGGACTCCTTCCCTTGGGTGAGACTTTCCCCTTTCCTTTTGAAACAGTTTTTTTCTCATGGCTGAGAACCCCAGGCTGGGCCTGGACAAACTGCTCTCTCAAGAGTTCTGGCTCCAAGCTCTAATCCCCAGCTTCCATGGGTCAACATTTTTGTGCACCTCTCACTCCTTCTGGCCCTGACTGTCCTATCAAAACTCTATGCTTCTTCCTTTGAGCTTTTCTTCAAGTTGGCTTTTGTTTTTTTTGGGGGGGGGGTTGTTTTGTTTTGTTTTTTTCTCTACATTTAGGATTTACCAGCTAAGAAAAAACAAATGGGAAATACAGGGGACCTCTCCACTAGAGCACACAGCCACCATGTGACAGAGCAGACTCCTCCCCCACTGCATCCAAACCTGCCAAAGACAATAGAGAAATTCACCTGAGACCCTTAACTCAAGTTTTTTAAATGCTTGTTTTTCCTAACAGGGATACCTGAAACAATATTCATGCTTTTCAACACAAAATGTTCTTGCTTCTTTATTTAAATGTTTCCTTTTCTCTCTATCATTCATGATATATGTCTAAAATTTTTCAACTTGTTTGAGATTTCTTTAAGATTCAAAAGTTGTCTAATCTACTTCCACAGTTCAAGTCAACTGTATTGATCACCATTTTTTCAACCCCTAATTAACAACCATGTAGGGTCGTGAAGAGATGATTTGGTCTCCCCAGTAGAGAACTGGGTTTGAGATAGGGGGAGATTCAACAGGTGACCATGGCCTGTAAGAGATATGGCCTGTGAGGGACAACATGTATCTCCCCAGGCCCTCAGATTCCAGACTCATGCAGTTCACATCTCTCATTAAACTGGGCCTTGGCTCAGTAGTTCCTCCCAGAGAAGTTTTGTGTCACCAGCTACAGGTAGAGGGCGTGGCCACAGGCCTCTACTTTGAGATTTCCATATTCATAAGTTACCTAAAGGCTGGGGGGCATAGCTAAATTAAGTTATTCCTTCTCAGTCCATCCTCTTCCCACTCCCTATGTAAGCCAGCTCCCCCTGTCTTTTACTGGGTTTGCGTACATCTAGATCTAACTACCACACCATCAACAATAAACTTTTAAACCCATGGACTCTACGTGTCTTCTGGGGCCTGCTGCCGCCAATGTTTCCAGCCTTTGGAATCTTGGATCTTCTCATGCATGTGGGACTTGTTGGCATGGAACGCCCCGCTCCAGGGCTCTACTGCCGCAGAATTTGTTCCCACACAACCAATTTAATTTTATAGACTCAGGATCCATAATTCAACACAGTGGATTCATGCACACCATTACAACCCCACAACTGGTGGAGAATGAGGGCAAAACCAGCTTCAAGTATACCCCCACTGGAGGCCCACAAAGATCCAGCCCATGGACCCCAAGGACAATTACCCACACAAAGAAAAAGGACAGTGCTGTTCCTCCAAATTTAGCAGAGACAATTCCATCTCCTTGGACCTGTCTGGGACAACAAGCTGTCTTCCTCCAGACATCTAATCTGACTGAAGACTCCCGCAATACATGCTGAGATAAAGAGACACACACTGAGTTCTGCAGAAGACAGACTTAGACCTTACAACTACAGATGAACTCTCTTGACAAAATAAAATGGCTACTGAACTTAGGAAAACTTTCATGTTAGTAAGGAAAACATGATGTCTATTTAGATTAATCAAATGTTGTTTAAAACTGATGTTATTACCCTCAAACTATACAACCCGTAAAACAATTAATTGGTGCAATGATCTCTTGCCTTCCCAGCCCCCACCTTCAAACCCTCCTTACCCTGTGGCTTAATTGTGCTACTCCTACAGCCTGTGTAGTGTTTTCTTTTGATACTTCCACCTCATCTGAAATTTTCATTAAAAATGACACAGTCACTCCAGTGATGCCTCTCTTTTAAAAAAGAAAAAGAGGGAATTGTAGGACCATGAAAGGACAGCATGGTTTCTGGTTGAGCACTGACTAGAGATGGCCAGAGACCCAGCAAGTTGGAAAGCCCACAGGTTTCCCTGCAAGGGATGGCATGCTTTTCAACAAGCCTCCACTAGCCCCTCCACAGGTAGAGGGTGTGATTATAGGCCACAGAGCCTCAAGACAGATCTCCGTATGAATGAGATACCTAAAGGCTAGAGGGTGTAGCTGATTAAGCTTTCTTTTCCAGACCCTCCTCCTTGCAAAACGTATTTAGCCTCAGGCCTGCCCTGAGAATACAGGGGTGTAGTTTCATCCATTTCTTGCCATGACAATAAATATCTTAAGACCATAGCCTATTTCTCTTCTTTGAGACCCAACATTGAGAAAAATTTCAAGTACCAAGCCATCACTTAACCTCCCCAAGCCAGCCATGACCCAACAAAATGAGTCTTTGAGACCAAGAGTCTCACCTCCACAGAATGCAGTCAGAGCTTCTCCCCATAGCCCATATGCCACCACTGTCTCAGCCTTTCTGCATCCTCTCAGTGGCACCGGAGAGCCCAAGGGCCTGAGAACCAAGGAGTTCCTGGCTGCCTCTTGGCCCTGGGACCCCCAACCTAAGAGCTCCAGTCCTCCCAGGACCTTAGACTATGTTCACCACACCCAGAGCAGACTCCTGTGGCTTCACACAGCCCGATGTCCACCCTGCTCTGGTATGGAGTAAACACAGTCGACTTCCTGTGCCTCTGGCTCTCTGAGCCACAGTCCTAGCCCCTTAGCAAGGACGAACATGGAACCCACAATTGAACCCAACAATGGACCCACACACACTGCAACCCCACATGGTATCTCTTCACAACAATAGAACACTACCTAAGACTCATACCAAGAAGACAAAAAAGAAAGAGTTGAGCCAGCATTGTGTGTCATTTCTACTGTTCTGATAAAAACAATATCCTAAAATTATATAAATTCAGTTATTGATCATGAGTTCAATAACTAGTAGTACACTATACAGATGACAGAAATCATGCTAATAATTTAAATTTTATTTTTCTTTGTTTAGAATGATGGTGATAAAAGTGTCACTCCAAATTTAGAGAGCATAGTAATGAAAGTAATTGCTTCAAATATTAGTTGAGTTTTTTTCTATTAAAAAAACTTAGTTATTCACTTTACATCTCTACTGCTGCTTCCCCATTCTCTCTACTACAAGCCTTCCCTCACCCCCCATCCCGTTCTCCTCTGAGAGGGTGGAGGCTTGACATGGGTAACCCTCTTATCCTGGTACATCAAATCTCTTCAGGCTTAGATGCATTCTCTCCCACTGAGGTTAGACAAGGCAACCCAGCTAGAAGAACATATCCCACAGGCAGGCAACGATAGCTCCTGCTCCAGTTGTTCGGGATCCACATGAAGATCAAATGGCATATCTACTACATATGTGCAGGGGCCTAGGTCCAGCCTGTGTGTGCTTTTTGGTTTGTGGTGGAGCCCCAAGTCCAGGTTATTTAACTCTATTGGTATTCCTGTGGAGTTCCTATCCCCTTCAGGGCCCTCAATTCTTTCCCCAATTTCCATAAGAGTCTGCAAGACTCCAATGTTTGGCTATGGGTCTCTGCATCTGTCTGAGTCAGCTGCTGGGTAGATCCTCTCAGAGGACAGACAGACTTGCTATATTCCTGTCTGCAAGCGTAAGAGAATACATAGTGACAGAGATTGGTGCTTGCCTATGGAATGGGTCTCTATTTGGGCCTGTAATTGCTTAGCCATTCCCTCATTCTCAGGTTCCTCTCCCATCCCTGTATTTCTTGTAGACAGGATACATTTTGAGTCAAAAGTTTGTGAGTGGGTTGGTGTCCCTATCATTCTACTGGAGTTCCTGCCTGGCTACAGGAGGTGGCCTCTTCAGGTTCTATATCCCCAGTGCTATGAATCTCAGCTAAAATTACCTCCGTTGATTCCTGAGAGCCTCCCATCTGAGGTCCCTGGCATGTCCATGAGATGCCCTCTACCCTTAACTCCACCAGTTGCAGACTTCCATTCATTCTCATGACCATCTGGCCAGCCATCTCTCCTGTCTCTTTCCATATCTGACCCTGAACCTCTCCCCCATTCTCTTAGTCAGGGTTTCTATTTCTGCACAAACATTATGACTAAGAAGCAAGTTGAGGAAATGGTTTATTCATCTTACACTTCATGTTGCTGTTTATCATCAAAGGAAGTCAGTCAGGGCTAGAACTCAAACAGCTCAGGAAGCAGGAGCTGATGCAGAGGTCATAGAGGAATGTTATTTATTGGCTTGTTTCCTCTGCCTTGATCAGCTTGCTTTCTTATAGAACCCAAGACTACCAGCCCAGAGATGGTCACTTTCTTGATCACTAATTGAGAACATGCCTTATAGCTGGATCTCATGGAGGCATTTCCTCAGCTGAGACTTCCTTTTCTGTGATAACTCCAGCTTGTTTCAAGTTGGCACACACAAAAACAAAACAAAACAAAACAAAACAAAACAAAACAAACAAACAAAAAACAGCTGGTACACCCATTCATCTTCTATCCCCTCTACCACTCTATTGCCTCTCTCCTTCTGCCTCCTGTGACTATTTTATTCCCCCTTTTAAATGAAACTCAGGCATTCTTGTTTGGTTCTTCCATCCTGTTTCAGTTCTGGTCTGTGGAGCAGAGCATGGCTATCCTGTATTTTATGGCTAACATCCACTTAAACTGGGTCACCTCATTCAGGAGGGTATTCTCAAGTTCTATCCATTTGAGTGCAAAATTCATGATACCTGTTTTTAATAGGTGGATAGTATTGCATTATTTACATATAACACAATTTCTTTATCCATTCTTTACTCTTGAGGCACATCTTGGTTATTTCCAGTTTCTTGCTATTATAAATAATGCTGCTATGAACATAGTCGAGCAAGTATCCCTGTGTTATCCACATCAGTTCTGCCACAGAGCACAACCTTTTGGGGAGGTGGGACACAGGGAATTTGAATGCAGTTAGCCCACACTGCCACCTGGGTGGGTGCTAGGCTGTAGGGAAGCACCAAAACACTGCTCTGGGGATAGGAAAGTGTAGGGAAGGGGAGCTTTGGCTTGTTCTATGGGAGTGATTGTCCCTAGCTTGATGGAGACAGGCTTGGTGATAGTTGTGGCTAGTAGTGCAGAGAAGTCTTCTATGGGAGACTTATGCTGCGACACTAGGCGAATGCCTTCTTCATGGCTTTCCAAGGCTGGTGAATCTTGATGAAAAGAGACAGTCCATGATTCTAAACAAGTTTTGTTGTGATGGAAAGTGGATGCATAAAACTGTACCCAACTTCTCAAGGTGGGCCTGAGATTAAACACCTTTTGCAGGGAGAAATATCTGGGAAGGGAAGCTTATTGGATAAGTCCTGTGGGTCTCTGGGTACCTCATTAGCATGGAGAACTCTGTTTTGGCCCTATATGACCATAGAACATGTCTCTTTTATGGGAGAAACATCACACATGTTCCGGGTCAGGAGTCTGACAGGGAGCTGGGAGTCACCTAAGCCTCAGCTGTGTGCCCACTGAGTCTCCGGGTCTCAACTTGCTCTACCTTACCAAACTTCTGGCATGGTTTTACATCCCATATACTTGTGGTATTATGAAGTATCTTTTAGGTTTATGCCCAGAAGTGGTTTGGCTGGGTCTTCAGGTAGAACTCTTTCCAGTTTTTGGAGAAACCAACAGATTGATTTCCAAAGTGGTGGTACAAGTTTGCACTCCCACTCGAAATGGAGGAGTGTTCTACTTGCTCCACATCCTTGTCAGCACACACTATCACTTGAGTTTTTTATCTTAGCAGTTGTGGTGGGTGTAAGATGTAGTCTCAGGGTTGTTTTCATGTGTATTTTCCTAATAACTAAAGACTTTGAACATTTCTTTAAGTGTTTCCTGGCCATTTGGGATTTCTATTTTGAAAATTCTGTTTAGTTTTGTACCCCATTTTTAATTGGTTTATTTGGGTGGTTGATGTCAAACTTCTTGAGTTCTTCATAAATTTTGGATATTAGCTCTTTATCATTTGTAGGGTTGGTGAAGATCCTCTCTGAATCTATAGGGTGCCATTTTGACACGATTGACACTGTTGACAATGTCTTTTGCCTGACAGAAGCTTTTCAGTTTCATGATGTCCCATTTATCAACTGTTGATCATAGAGCCTGAGCCATTGGTGTTCTGTTCAGAAAGCTGTCTTCTATTCCAATGTGTTCAAGGACATTCCCCACTTTCTGTTCTATTAGATTTAGTGTATCTGATTTTATGGTGAGGCCTTTGATCCACTTGGACTTGAGATTTGTGCAGGGTTGTTGTGGGAGGTGTTAGAGAAAGTGGGCGGCAGGCTCTGCTAGCTCTCAACGTGGCCTCCATGTTCCCTCTCTAATGACAGGTCCCTACTGATCAGGAGTGCTGGCTCAAAACTCATAAGATGTTGGTGTGGCTGTTGCCTCTGCCAGTCAACTCTGTGGAGTTTGTGGCTCTAAGCATGGCTTTGGGCCAACTCTGCCACCTCATAATGCTTGGCTCAACCTCAGACAATAACTGCCATCTTCAAGGTACCCAGTAGAAATAAGACTCTTAATTCTTAAGATTAACCAGATTTATATATCAGCAAATACTCAATATACAAGATGCCCACACAATTAGAATTGTTAACCCAATAACCTAACCTTGATAAGAATAACTACCTTAGACTGCTAGAGGCACACATATATCGATGGCCATCTTCTCTTCTCTGTCCTCCTTTGCATCCCTCCTTCCTTCTTCCTCCCAACTGCTAGCTCCACATACCTCTTCTCCTGCCCAATCACTGACTCTAGCCTTTATTTTACAAATTAAGGTGGGCAGAAGGTTCACAAAGTCACCTGCATACTGATTCATTTCTCACCTGCAGTCCTCCTGGGAAAGTGGAATTAACATTAAAATACAAGACCAGGGCTATCTACAACACAGGGTGATAGATATGGATCTTTTTTAACTCTTGTACATATAGACATCCAGTTAGACCAGCACCATTTATTGGAGATGCTTTCTTTTTCCATTTTATGGTTTTGTCTTTTTTTTTTTTTTTGTCAAAAATTAAATGTACGGGTGTGAGTTTATTTCTGGATTTTCTATTTAATTCTATTGATCAACCTGTTTCTATAGCAAAACCATGAGAGTTGGTTAATTTCCATGATTGTGTAGGCTTTTTAGAGTGTCTGGTGATGTTGAAGTCCAGCTTTAATCCATGGTAGTCTGATAAGATACGAGGCCTTATTTCAGTTTTCTTGTATCTGTTGAGGCTTGCTTTGTGACTAGCTATATGTTCAATTTTGAAGGATTCACGAGATACGGAGAAAAGGGTAAATGCTTTTTTTGTGTTGGTGAAATATTCTGTAGAAATATGTTAGCTCCATTTGATTCATAATGACAATTATTTTTATTATTTCTTTATTAGTTTTCATTTGAATGACCTGTCAGTTGGTGAAAGTAGGGTCTTGAAGTCTCCTACTATTGGTGTTCAATGTGCAATTTAAGCTTTCCAAAGTTTCTTTTATAAATACGAGTGCCTTTGTGTTTGGGGAATAGATGTTTAGAATTAAGATATTATTTGGGTAGACTTTTTTCCATTGATGAGTATGAAGTATTATTCCTTCTCATTTTTGATTAACTTCGGTTGAAGCCTATTTTATTAGGTATTAGGATGGCTACCCCAACTTGCTTCTTTGGTCCATTTGCTTGGAAAACTTTTTTCCAATACTTTACTCTGAGATAACATCTATTTTTATTGCCCAAGTGTGTTCTTTTATGCAGAAGAATGATGGATCTTGTTTTTGCATTCGTTCTGTTAGCCTGTGTATTTTTATTGGAGAAATAAGTCCATTGATGTTGACAGATATTAATTATCATTGATTGTTAATTCCTGTCATTTTGATGTTGGTGGTTTTAGTGTGTGTGTGTGTGTGTGTGTGTGTGTGTGTGTGTGTGCATATGTGTAAGAAAACCTTGTTTTTGGTTGTATAAAATTATATGTTTCCTGTTTTTTCTTGGATGTAGTTATCCTTCTTGGGTTGGAGTTTTCCTTCTAGTATTTTTGTATAGGGATGGATTTGTAGACAAAAGTTATTTAAATTTGGATTTATCTTGAAATATTTTATTTTCTCCAACTAAGGTGATTGAGAGTTTTGCTAGGTATAGTAGTTTTAGTTGGCATCTGTGGTTTTTAGAGAGTACAAAATTTCTGTTGAGGCCCTTCTAGCTTTTAGTGTATCTTTTGAAAAGTTGGTAATCTGATAGGATGCATGGGATTATTTCCATCTTCTTGTATATGTTGAAATATGTTTTGTAACCAATTATATGGTCAATTTTGGAGAAGATACCATGCGGCACTGAGAAGATGCATTCTTTTGTATTAGGATGAAATGTTCTATAAATATCTGTTAAATCCATTTTGTTCATTGTGTTCTTCCCTCAGCCTTGAGAAGACCAGAAAAACCTTGTTTACCACAATAGACCTATTAATAGGATCTAGGTGGAGTTACCCACCTTAGCTGCACATATAACCTCCTACAGGAACTTAGAAGAATAGCTTGCCTTGAGACATAATCTGGCTGAAACAAAGGATGGGCTCATCCTTTAAATAAAAGAGCTGAGTATTAAAATTTGAACCTTGATAAGAAAACTTTGTCTTGGCTTCATGCTTCTCTCTCCTTTCTGTCTTCCCTTTTATTTCCAGCCCGCCTTTCAGGTGAACCCAGTTTATCTGTGGCCATAGGTGGCTACAGGTGGCACCCCAATGAGGGACCTGAAAAAAGGGCACCTGCTGAGAAATGCTGTCTTAGGTGGAGCTCCACAGAAAAAGGGAGAAGAATAGTATTTCCCACTTGGTAAGCAATACACAGCACTGATGCTAGCACTAGTTATTTTTTGGAGGCTGTGTTTGCAGGAAGTGTGCTTAAGGGGATACACTCTAGGCTGAATAGGTGTTGGCCTGATACTAATTTCACCTAGTGGGTGACAGTGAAACATGGGACAGAACAATTCTATATAAGCATTGGTCCACAGCCTAAGATCTAACTCAGGGGAGAGGAGCAGGGTTAGAAGGAATTGGGAAGTTAAGTAGGCAGGGCACTAAAGAGTTACTATCAATAGCTGCTACTACACTTTCTAAAGAAAAAGATGAAGAGTTAGACCTTGAATATGAGGGGGAGGGGGTCAGAAAAGCAGTTGTCCTCTCTCCAAGCTGCATCAGCAAAACAGGAAGAAAAACTATTTCTGAGCTCTCCTAGGAAAAGAAGAAAATCAGGAGATATCCTGCTTTCTCTCTGGCTCCTATTGAAGAAATTCTTATTTCTGCTTTCTCTGTCTATTGTCTGTCCTTCGCATGCCAATCTGTCCACGTGTGTCAATTGTCTGTTTTTGTTTCATTGTTTGAATGATTGGTGTTCTATGTTTTATGTTCAAAAGGAAAAAAAATGGTTAAAACTGCTAGGTTTAGTCTAACTTGTTTTAAAGCCAGTCTTAATGTGCACAGCAGAAGCTGACAAGTTACCCTGCACTTCTGTCAGATGATTCTGGGCCAGAAGGCTGAAGATTTGATGCTCCAACGTTCTGTAGTATAGGGGCTGTCCAGGTGTTCGGCAGTCTCTATAAATTGGCTAAATTTTAGAAGCTATGCCTTGTGCTTCCCATAACTTCAGTTAACTCAGTCATTCTGGATTTCTGATGAGGTTGAAGACCTATAGTCTCATAGCCAATCCTGGCTATTTAATTTGAGAGAAAAGATCTCGTGGATGGTTTTCAGCTGGCATTCATTCTAAAGCCAAGAAAAACAGCCAGGTTCAAAACTAAGTGTTTTAGTTAGGAGAGACGACAGAGGTTCTGGTTAGACAAAATGGTGGACTGAGTATTAGGATTATCTTGTACCTTGTTGGGCCTTGGATGAGGTAACTTCATTTAACCTGTGCCCTTTGGTCATGTAGCACACAGGTAGAGGGCATGATTAGCAGGTCTCCACCTCCAGAGATTAAAATATTAATGAGTTACCTAAAGGCGGGGGAGGGGGCGTAGTTAATTAAGTTATCCCCTTCCATTTTCCCCCTCCCTATAAAAATTCAGGGGAGCCTGGCTTTTTCAAGGATAGTGCATACCATCTACACCCATTCACCACACCATGAACAATAAAAGCTTTGGAAAACTAGACTCCACGTGTTGATTGGGCCTGCACCTCCACCAGATTGCCAGCCTTTGGAACTTTGGAACCCTGGAAACTTCTCAGAGCCCAGGTGGCTGTGTGTATGTGGGACCCTTCTGCCGGTGGTGTGGGAAGTGCTGCAAGACACCACCGCAGGCCCCGAGGCCGCTGGATCCCCCCTCTCCCCTAGTTTCTTTCCCCACAGTACCTCACTGGTACAAATAGGAATAATTATGCTCTAATTGTATTTTGAGAGAAAAGTGTTATTTTAACAGTAAGGGTAATATGTAGGAGGAGCTAAGGGGGAAGGAACACAGAGAGGAAGAGATGGAGTAAGGAGAGGAGAAGATGAAGGAGAGGAGAAGCAAGGTGATGAGAGAGAGAAAGAGAGAGAAAGAGGGGGAGTGGCATGGAGGCAGATGTTCACATGTCTCCACCAGTCAAAGACAGTTTATATATCTAGGTTGGGCATTGGGTTACACTTCTGATTGAGCATTACCAAACTTATAAAGCCTTTGACTGACATTTAAAAAAAATTGTATAAAAGCAAAAAGGAAAAGGGAGAATGGGACAGGAATTTTCTCTAGGGAGGGGAAATGGGGAAAGGGGATGGCATCTGAATTGTAAATAAAATATAAAATATAAAATAAAATAAAATAAAATAAAATAATAAAATACATACTCTTCAAAAAAAAAAAAAGTTACCCTGCACTGTAACTAGGGGTCAACCTCAGCTGGAAAAGCCTCTCCAGGAGCTGATTGTCTGCATAAAGCTGCTCTTAAAGGGGCCAGAAGCTTTATGGCTTCTATGATAAGGAAGCTGAGAGTTGTTTTTCCTAGAAAAATCTCTGTGACAGTGTTTATTGGGTTCAACAAGTGACAAGGTGCTTTTCTCTTAAAATTACAGCTAGAAAAACCAAGAAAATTTTGTTTAGTCTAAATATATAAGATGTGTAGATACTTCATTTTTGTTTCTGACTGGTTTTAAAAGTATAAATAAGTTCTGCATGTCTTGGTTATAGATTATTGGCCTATAAGTTATTGGGTATGATTAACAATTTGCAACTTTGGTAACAGAAAGTTGACTTAAAACTGATAATTCAGGGTTGGACTTATTCAGAAACCAGATGTATAAAGATAGAATTTAAAACAATGTCTCTTTAATGAAATATTAAAAGCTGCACTATCATTCATTCATATGTAAGAACTGGCAGCCAAACTTTATAACATGAAAGCAATGCACTTGGTGTTGATTTTAGAGAAAATGGATTGTTTATATTGTTAAAAATTGGTTTTGTTTCCCAAAATTATGGTTATACTCTAATATTGCAAAAGAAACTTTAAAATATAGTTAAACTTCCAGTATTCCATTGACTGCAGTTGGAAGTTAAATTGTGAGCTTGGGATTTTTGACTCACCCATGTTTATGGTTGAAAAGAGGATCGAGCAGGTGAAGATGACTGCAAGAGTAATAAAAGTGCTGAAAACAGCTGTGGCACAGTACAGGCCTTCAGAAAAAAATAATCTTTAGGCCAGGCCTCAGGAAACAGGCCCAAATTAAGAACATTTACATTTGAGTTAAGACAATGTACAGAGTGAGCTCAGCAGAAGCTTGTGTGACATTCTTTTTGTTTTGGTCATCCTGTCCAGCCCCTAAAAATGTGTTTTCTGGAACTTGTTTAATACTTTGCTTGTTCCTTGGGGAGGAAAGTTCAGCCTTAGACCCAAAGACATTCACAACAGACAGCTTATGGGCCAAGAGTTATAGATAATGATTATGCTAGAGAAATTAAAATTATGCCTGCTTCCCTCTATGACATTATAGCTCTGCCTGCTAACAAAAAGATTGCTCTAAGAGTAAGAGAGGACAAGAGTGGCCTTCAACTTGGCCTTTATCTGATACTATCACTCAGCTACAAGGAATTGGTTATTCAATTAATCCAAAACAAAGTTCAAATTTAAGATTTATGAAACTAATGGGGAATTACAGCCTGATTTGCCTACTCCAGCTGCCATTCCAGAAAATGCAAAGTGGATGGTTATAAAATTAGCTCAAACAAATCATTAGCCTTCTTCTACTCAAAGGATAAAATTTCTGGGAAACAATTAGGGAAATGACACCATTCACAATAGTCACAAATAATATAAAATACTTTTGGTGTGAGTCTAACAAAGCAAGTAAAAGATCTGTATGACAAAAACTTCAAGTCTCTGAAGAAAGAAATTGAAGAAGGTCTGAGAAGATGAAAAGGTCTCCCATGCTCATGGATTGGCAGGATAAATATAGTAAAAATTGCCATCTTGCTGAAAGCAATCAACAGATTCAATGCAATTTCCATCAAAATTCCAACTCAGTATTTCATAGAGTTAGAAAGAGCAATTAGTAAATTTATTTGGAATAACAACAACAACAACAAAAACAGGAAAACAAAAATTATTCTCAACAATAAAAGAATTTCTGGGAAAGTCACCATCCATGACCTCAAGCTGAATTACAGAGCAATAGTGATAAAAACTGCATGGTATCTGTACAGAGACAGGCAGAAAGATCAATGGAATAAAATTGAAGACCCAGAAATGACCCCACACACCTATGGTCACTTGATCTTTGACAAAGGAACTAAAACCATCCAGTGGAAATAGGGCAGCATTTTCAACAAATGGTGCTGGTTCAATTAGAGGTCATCATGTGGAAGAATGCATTTTTTATCTTCTTGTACAAAGCTCAAGTCCAAGTGGATCAAGGACTTTCACATAAAACCAGATACACTGAGAGTTATAGAGGACAAATTGGGGAAGAGCCTCAAACACATGGGCAAAGGAGAAATTTTCCTGAACAGAACACCAATGGCTTATGCTTTAAGATCAAAAATTGACAAATGGAACTTCATAATATTGCAAAGCTTCTGTAAAGCACAGGACACTGTCTGTAGGACAAAGTGGCAACCAACAGACTGGGAAAAGATCTTTACCAATCCTATGTCCAATAGAGGGCTAATATTCAATATACACAAAGAAGTTAAGGACTAAGGCTCCATGGAATCAAATAACCCTATTTAAAAATGGGGTATAGAGCTAAACAATGAATTCTCAACCAAGGAAACTTGAATGGCTGAGAAGCACCTAAAGAAATGTTCAACATCCTTAGTCATCAGGGAAATGCAAATGAAAACAACTCTGAGATTCCACCTCACACCAGTCAGAATGGCTAAGACAAAAAACTCAGGTGACAGCAGATGCTGGTGAGGATATGGGGAAAGAGGAACACCCCTCCATTGTTCGTGGAATTGCAAGCTGGTACAGCCACTGTAGAAGTCAGTCTGGCAGTTCCTCAGAAAGTTGGACATAGGACCCAGCTATACCACTCCTGTACTTATACCCAAAAGATTCTACAACATATAACAAAGACACAAGCTCCACTATGTTCACAGCTGCCTCATTTATAATATCCGGAAGCTGGAAAAAACCTATATGTCCTTCAACAGAGGAATGGAGACAGAACATGATGTACATTTACACAATGGAGTCTTACTCAACTATTAAAAAACAATGAATTCATGAAATTTTTGGACAAATTGATGGAACTAGAAAATATCCTGAGTCAGATTACTCAATTCCAAAAGAACACACATGGTATGCACTCACTGATAAGTGGATATTAACCCCAAAGCTCAGAATACCCAAGATACAATTCCCAGACCACATGAAGCTCAAGAAGGAATGCCAAAGTGTGAGTGCTTTGGTCCTTTTAGAAGGGGGAACAAAATACTCATAGGAGGAAATATGGAAACAAAGCAGAGACTGATAGAAAGGCCATCCATCCAGAGACTGCTGCATCTGGGAATCCATCCCATATAGTCACCAAACCCGAACACTACTGTGGATGCCAAAAAGTGCATGCTGACAGGAGCCTGATGTAATTGTCTCCTGAGAGAGTCTGCCAGAGCCTGACACATACAGAGGCAGATGCTTGCAGATAGCCTTTGGACTGAGCATGGGGTCCCCAATGGAGGAGCTAGAGAAAGGACTGAAGGAGCTGAAGGAAATTGCAACCCCATAGGAAGAACAACAATATCAACCGACCAGACCCTCAGAGCTCCCAGGTACTTAACCACCAAGCAAGGAGTGACCCATGGCTCCAGCAGCATGTGTAGCAGAGGATGGTCTTGTTGGGCATCAATGAGAGGAGAGACTTTGGTCCTGTGAATGCTAGATGCCACAGTGTAGGGAAATTTGAGGGCAGGGAGGCAGAAGTAGGAGGGTGGGTGGAGGAACACCCTCATTGAAGCAGGGGGAGGGGGAATAGGATAGGGACTTTCCAGTGGGGGAAACCAGGAAAGGGGATAGCATTTGAAATGTAATTAAAGAAAATATTTAATTTTAAAAAAGATTTAAAAAAAGAAGGAAAAGAAAATTTGCATGTAATTCTGATGGGTCTGCCTTTGTATGTTACTGGTCTTTTTTCCTTGCCACTTTTAATATTTTTTGGCTCTGTGCATTTTGTGTTTTCATTATTATGTGTGCGCAGGATTTTTTTTCTGGTCCAATTTAATTGGTGTTCTCTAAGAATCTTGTGTTTTTAGACATCTTTTTCTTCTGGTTGGGAAAGTTTTCACCTAAAATTTTGTTGAAAATATTTCTGGTCCTACTGTCCTTAGGTTATGTCTTTTCATGGTGTTCCAGATTTCCTGAATCTTTTGTGTCGAAAAATTTTTTTAGATTTAACATTTTCTTTGACTGAGGTATCAATTTCCTCTGTTGTATCACCTATGCCTGAGATTCTCTCTTCCATCTCTTGTATTCTGTAGGTGAGGCTTGCCTCTGTTCCTGTTATCTTCCCTAGGTTTTTCATTTCCAGTATTCCCTCAGTTTGTGTTTTTCTTATTACTTTTATTTCCATTTTACTGTCTTGAACAGTTTTATTTATTTCCTTCACCTGTTAAATTATATTCTCCTACATTTCTTTAAAGAATATATTTGTTTCCTTTTTAAAGGCCTCTACCTATTTGACTATATTTTCCTGTATTTCTTTAAGGGATTTATTCATTTCTTCTTTAAAAAGCCTCTATCATGTTAATAAAATTAAATTTAAGGTCATCTTTTTGTGCTTTTGTTGTATTAGGATATCCAGCTGTGCTCTGAAGGTGTCATATTGCCCTGGCTTTTGTGGATTGTGTTTGTTTGCTTGTTTGTTTGTTTGTTTTTCAAGACAGGCTTTCTCTATATAAACCTGGCTGTCCTAGAACTTACTCTGTAGACCAGGCTGGCCTCAGACTCAGAAACTGCCTCTGCCTCCCAAGTGCTGGGATTAAAGGCGTGCCCCACCACTGCCCAGGTGACTGTGTTCTTTTAAGCGCCTTTAGCCATCTGGATGACTTTGTTCCCTGGATTGTCCTGTTGTAGAGGTTACTGGAAGGAGGCCTAACCTCGATTATGCTAGTATGGCAGGCCTCTGATGGGTATCCTCGAGCTGTATAGTTCCAAATCAGGAGGCCTGATAAAGGTAGTGAGTTGTAAGATGGCAGGAGAATGAGGGCCCAGAGGGCCTAGCAGGTGGCTCAGGACAGTTAGGAGTTCCCCCAGAGAACTTAAAAGACAGGCAGAATGAGCAGGGTAAGGGAATCTAACCTATATGGTTCCGGATCATTAGGTCTGATGAAGGTAGGTGGAGAGGTGACAGAATAATGGAGATCTGCTGGGGATAGCCAGCTGCATAGTGCAGCAGGGGTGCCTCAGAAGACTCAGCAGACAGGAAAGATGGTTACAGGAAACGGATCTTACCTTTATTGTTCCAAATTAGCAGGTCGGATCAATTTTTAGTTTTGTTAATGACAGTTTTTCCTTACATATTTTTCCTTCTCAGAGTTGAAGATTAAAACTTGAACCTTAGAACAGAGAAAAATATTCAACCAGTGAACTACATTTCCAGCTACTTTTGATTACATTGTGTTGATGATAGTGTTGACTATTTTTTCTATAGTTGTGTTTTAAGAAAATGTGACTATTTTGTAGTTTTTAATTTTACTTTTGAAGTTGAAATTATATAAATACCCCCTTACTTTTCTTCCCTTTAATCTCTCCTATGTGCCTCTCCTTGATCTTTAACTGCATGGTCTCTCTCTCTCTTATTAATCATATAAATATAGATATATTCTAAGTATAATCTGTTCAGTGTGTATAATATTACTTATACATAGGGTTTAAGGAATGACTCTTTGGTACTATATAACCAATTGTAATGCTCTTCCCTGTGGAAGACTTTATGTCTTGTTTTCAGCATCTCCTGGGTACCTATAGTTCTTTAGTTCTTTGTGTACTGTTCAGGCCTCCTGGACTCTACCTTGTCTACTTTTTTTTTTTTTTGGTTTTTTGAGACAGGGTTTCTCTGTGTAGCCCTGGCTGTCCTGGAACTCACTCTGTAGACCAGGCTGGCCTTGAACTGAGAAATCCGCCTGCCTCTGCCTCCCAAGTGCTGGGATTAAAGGTGTGCACCACCACTACCCGGCTTACCTTGTCTACTTTAGCATGTTTGTTCTTGTCCTTGTTTAACTCCTGTTTATGTGGTCATGTTGGTGAGACTTTATGGATATAGCTTTTGATATTACTATGACACAGTCTCGCAGAGAACTCCCTCATCCTCTGACTCTTAGGATCTTTCTGTCCTTTCTTCCCCGATGTTTCCTGAGACTTAGGTGTTAGAGTTGCTATATCAATGAATCCATTGGAATTGAGCTCCACAACAAATATGAAATCTCTGGTAAAATGACACAAAACAAAACAGAAAAGATTAGTATAGTGACTTATACCTAGAGACAAGAGGTAGCTGGAAAAACAGTAAGTTACTCTAGGTTAGTCTGGACTGCAAAGGAAAACTCTATCTTAAAGTCAAAATAAGGAGTTGTTTGGAGAAGTTGAGTACAAAAACCTGCACTCCAACTATTAGGGAATAGGGAAGTAGCAACAGAACTCCAAGCCTTAGGGAACATCAACCTACCAGGAAATTATGGGGTAAAGGAAGGGTCTCAGATTAGACCTCAGAAAGGTTCAGAGCAAATTGTGGTCCACAAGCAAGTTCAATGAAGAAAGACAGACAAGAAAGCAAATACACTTTCAAGTACAGATTCAAACATGTGGAGTTGAGGAGCTAGTAGTTAGTCAGATCCATTATTGGCACACAGAAAAGAAGAGAAGCCATATCTAGACAATAAAGAGGGAAACTTCTGGCTTCTTCCTTACCATCCTGATCTCACAGGTCTGCCTGGACTATCAGTGTTGCTGTGTTTGTTCGAATTGGTGAACTCTAAATTAGAGGAAGAAGATGCCACAGAGACTCTTTTTTTCTTCCCTCTATCCTACCAATAACAGAGACTGTTACGACCCTCCTTCCTAGAGAAGAGAGCAGGTTTCTGGTTCTAGAACCCTTCTCTGTGTTGCAGTCTCTCTATGTACATTGCTATGTGTGTGATTCTTCATCTTTCTTGAAAGCCTTTTCTTCACTGGCTGGTTTTCTGAGATTTTGTCTGTTGTTGCCTGCTGTGCTGACGCTTCTTCTCTGCCTTTAGCTCTTTAGTTGGCAGGGAAAATGAACCTAACCAAACTCCATATCCAGTAACATAGTAATGGTACAGAAACTGAAAGTGGCAGTAAGGCAATATTCCAGCTATGGAGAAAGTGGTGGTTGCTATGTTTTGTTTTTGTGTGTTTGTTTGTTTGTGTGTGCTCTTGTGAGTGTTCTTGAGTTTTATGTGTTCTTGTGAGTGTATGCAGCTACATACATGTAGAATTAATATCTGTTATCATCTTTACCTTGTTTTTTGAGGCAAGATCTCCTTTTGAGCATGCATCACGTTGACTCACCTAGACTGGCTGAATAATGAGTCCCAGTAGTGATTCTGTTGTTGCTTCCTTCAGGTCCGAGATGACAGATACACACCACCACTCCCCACTCTTATGCAGATGCTGAGAATCCAAACTTACTTGGGTCATCATGCGTGCATGGATGGCAGTTTCTCCCCTAAACATCCCTTCTGCCCTCAAAGTCATGTTTTTAATCTTGTTTGGTATTTTTATCTCACAGCAATTTGTCCGGGTTTGTGTTACAAAATAACATTATCTTAATGAGTGAGCACACAGTAGAATGCTATGACTAAGCTATTTTATGACTTAAAATGTTTTTAAAAATATCCTGTAGTAGAATAAAAAGGGTTATCACATCTTTCAATTCAACTCACTGTTTTATTCTTTCAGGAGAATTTTTTTTTAAAGATTTATTTATTTATTTTATGTATGTGGGTACATTGTCGCTGTCTTCAGACACACCAGAAGAAGGTATCAGATCCCATTACAGATGTCCATGAGCCAACATGTGGTTGCTGGGAATTGAACTCAGAACCTCTGGAAGAGCAGTCACTGCTCTAAAATGCTGAGCCATCTGTCCATCCCTGAGAAAAAATTTTTATTAAGCTTATTATTATCGACTCACTTTAGTTTACTTTTAAATTTTAAGTTATCATATAAATTAGCAGGTTTCATTAGAGCATTTTCATACATATATGATAATATATTTTGTTTTTCTTTGTACTCTCTCTTCTATCTTTCCCTTTTCTTTTTCTTGCTGGTTCTCTGTCTCTCCTCTCCAAATAGTTCTCCCTTATGATTTTATGTTACTTGTGTTCTGTTGCCCTCTTTTCCCGCCTCTCTTAAGAGATTTTCTTTCCTTCTTGTCTTAGACATATACACACAACATTTAATTTTACATATGGGAAATATAGTACATGCTTTATGAGTGTGGTTTATTTCTGTTTAACATAAGGTTTCCAAGATCCATCAAGTTTCTTGAACATGCCATAATTTCATTTTTCTTCTTGGACAAAAATTCCATCATTTCTCTGTATTCATTTTCTTTACCTATTCATCTGTTCATGAACATCTAGGCTCTTTCAATTTATTGTGAATACCACACCTATGAACATGACTGTGCAGGCAGCTCTCCATTTCTTTTCTTAGTGAAAAACATTCTGATATGGAGAAGGAATGTTAATGAAGTTATACTTTTCTGATGCTCAAGAATATTGAATACTTCTAAAAATACTTATTGGCCATTGTGTATTCTTCTTTGGAGAATTGATTTATTTTTATTGTTTAACTTTGGCTGTCTCTAGGCTGTAGTGGTTTCCTTTTCTGTGCAGAAGTGTCTTAATTTTATTTGCCAGTTATTCATGTTTCTTGTGATATTATAGTTCTTTTCAAAAAGTCCTTACTGCATCAAGGAGTATTTTTATGTGTTTTGCCCTAGCAGTTTTAACGTCTCTGGTCTTACATTAATGTTTTCATGTTGATTTTTGATTTTTTTTTTTTTTTTTTTTTTGCAGGATAAGAGATAACCGATCTAATTTGACTACATGTGGGCATGATGACTTTGCACACAGGGTCCCAAGTTAGTGTCGCTATTTGGAAACATTATGGAACCTATAGGAGGCAGAATTTTTCTGGAGGAAATATGTCACCGGTGGTCTTTGAAATTTGCCCCACTTTCTGTTCTCTCGTTCTACTTTCTGTGATAATGGGTCCTGCCACCATGCTTTCGCTAGCTGTTGTCATATGAACTCTGCATGAGATGAACTCTATCCCGTTGGGACTAGAAGCTCAAATCAAGCATTTCTTCCCTAAGTTGCTTTTTGTCAGAGTACTTTATCGTAGCACAAGAGAAGTTACAAATACAGTGAAAATACAGTTTTCTTAGCATTATGTTGAAAAAGTTGTCTCTTTCCAAGTGTATGTCTTTCACACCCTTTTCAAAATTTAAGTAGCCATAGTTGTCTGGTTTATTTCTAGGTCTTCTATTCTACTGTGTGAACACCATACAGTTTTTGTTACCTTGGGACTGTAATATAATTGGATATCAGGTATTATGAAATATTCAGCATTGTTTTTTCTACTTCAGATTGCTTTTCCAATCTGGAGTCGCTTGTGTATCCATGTGAATTTTGGAATTGCTTTTTAATATTTGTATGGTGCAGCAACTTTATATGTTATATAATTCTCACATATTAGAGAATTATGTCCACCACTCAAGGAGACTTCAGCAACAGCAGATGTTACCACATAGAAACATTTCTATTTATCTCTCAGTCATAAGAAAAAGCCTACTACTCTCTTCAGGGGCCCCGGAAGAAATCTCAGGTTCCCAAGACTGCCTAGGTATGCTTGGCAGGTGAACCATTATATGATTCCTGACATTTTAAGAAATGTTTCTCTCTATCCTATAGCATGAATAAAATATAGACTAATCGCATTGTACTGTGTCACCTGTCACCCTTTCTTAAGAAGTCCTTCTCTGTTATCTAGTTTTGTGAACAATGTAATTTAGAGTTTTGATAGAATTGCACTGAAACTATGTATTTCTTTTGGTAATATAACCATTTTATTATTTTAATTTTACCAATCCATGAACTTGTGTGGTCTTTCCATGTTTTATTGTTTTGTTTTAATATTTTAAAGCTATAATTATATGTATCTTTTACCTCTGTGGTTGGGTGTTTGTAAGTATTTATAAGCTATTCTGAATGGGTTCTTTTTTCCTTGTTCATTTCTTATCAAATATGTTGTTAGTATATACAAAAGCTGCAGCTCTTTGTGTGTTGGTTTTACAACCTGCTACTTTATAGAAAGTGTTTATTCTAAGGATTTCCTAATGAATTGTTTTATGGATCTTCTTAGTATGGAATCATTCAATCTGTAAATGGGGATAATTTGACTTCAACCTTTTTTATTTATATCTCTTTTTTTTTCATTTTCTTGTGTTATTGTTCTACCTAAGATTTAGAGCTCCGTATTGAGCAAAAATAGAATGATACTTCTGTCTCACTTTGAACTTAAAAAAAAAAATTCTGTTTTCTCCATTGTATTTACTATTGGCTATAGGACTTTTATGATAAGGACACATTGAACTTTGTCAAAGGTGTGTTGACATCTGTTGAAATAATCAGGTAATTTCTCTTCTTATGCATTCATTGATATTTTTTACATTCATTGATTTTTATCTGCTAAGTCAAACTTGCATCCCTGGAATGAAAATAATATCATAGTATATGTTCTTTGTAGTATGTTTTTACATTTTTTGCAAGTGTTTCATGTATAATTTCTATCTATGTTCATCAGGACATTTAGACTAAAATTTTATTTTATTTTTGCTAGGGTCCTATTTTAAATGTATGGAACATCTCTATTTGTTTTATTCCTCCTCAAATTCCAGTATTTTAATGATTTGCATTGTCTTCCCTGTGAAAATAAAAATAAATTTTTGTACATGTAGTTTTGGCAGTCCAGATCACACTAAAAATCAATCACGTACAGGTGATATAGTACAATGGGATTAGTCTATATTTTATTTATGATATAGGATAGGGAGTAACCATTTCTTAAAATATCAGGAATCATACAATGGTTCACCTACCAAAGCAGTCTTGGAAACCTGAGATTTCTTCTGGGGCCCCTGAAGAGAGTAGTTGACATTTTCTTATGACTGAGAGGTAAGTAGAAATGTTTCTATGTGGTAACATTTGCTGTTGCTGAAGTCTCCTTGAGTGGTGGACACAATTCTCTAACATGTAAGTTTATCAACTTTCAGGGCATGCTCCAGAGCTCTTACCACTCTTGTTGTTGACCAGCACAGTGGTACTATGTGCAAGCTATTACCTTGGATCTTGTAGATAAGCTCATAAAAAAAATTTCTAGAGACCCTTCCTAGGGAGTAAGTAGATAAAAATGAAAATAAGAGTCTGCCAATAGGAAGGTTTTATAGACCTAAATAACAGTGGCCACCAATAATGTCTGTTTTGTGCAGGGTATACATGCTATAGTTTCAGCCCAGCAAATGACCAAAAAGTTATCTTTAGTAGATATCAAATACACATCAGGAAGGGTACTATGTATCCATTTCTATACAGGTACATTTTCCCTAATGCTAATGAAGGTAACAACTACCCTTGATAGACTTTGTTCTTTCAAGGTTCATGAAGGAATAGATAACGGACAAAGAAAACGGACGTCATTCCTGCTGCAATAGCTACAACAACTATTCCTTGAAGCCAATGTGGAGATACAGAAAGGGGAAGTAAGTAGCTTCTTTGACCTCGAGTCATAGGTTGGAAGAGTTTTCTCCCAAGCTTCAAATAAAGCTTAATAGAGGCCAAATTTCCTCCTCAGAGAGATAATTCAGTAACTCACTGGATACTTAAGAGTAGCAGCTAAAGAGGACTAGGGGCCATAGTAGGTCCAAAAAATATCAAAAGAATTGTTGACTTCACACTGTAGTATCAAAACTAGCATAGCATAAAACTCAAAAACATTTGTACATAATTCCTAGTCTTAATATATCTATCTGTCCTCTATCCAAAGTAGTTGTTTCAGGGGCATGAGAACAAAGAATATAGAAGAAAGTTGAAAACTTGATAGGAAACCTTCAGTTTGGTTAAAGAGTCAAAACACACATGTATGGAACAAAATGAAGATGTGTTTTGTGTAACATATTAAAGCCAAGTACATTTTATATATTAGCACATTAAATAACATATTAAATAACATATTAAATCCAAGTTCATTTTATATTTACATGAGAAGTTAAAGTGTACTGGAAAAATGAGAGGAAAGTCTTCCTAGACAATTGTTCTTACCCTTTATAAAGCTCTGATCCTTATAATACAGCTCCTCATATTATGGGGAACTCCAACAATAAAATTATTTTTGTTGCTATTTGATAACCCTAAACTACTGTTATTAATCAAAATGTAAATATGTGATATATAGGATATCAGATATGTGACCCCTTGTATAAAAGGGTAGTTAGATGCCCAAGTGGTCATGACCCACAGCTGAGAATCACTGTCTTAGAATCTATTTAGGGTGTTCAAAGAGGAGAGACTTGCTTCACTCAAAAGAAAAAGAATAAACCCAAATAAAATTGTAGATGATGTTAACTTTATAACAGGTTTATACTTTATAATATGGGATTCAAATGATAGTATGTAAGCTGAATAATATTCTCCTCAAAATATATCCATGACCCAATTCTCAAATCCTTTTGTATAGTAGAAAGAACTATGCAGTTGAAGTTGTATGATTGACATGAACAGGTTATCAGTGGCTCATGTACATAGATTTATGAATTTTTGGTTGCCCTAATTACAAGGAAGAAAGATGAATGAGAACCAAAGAGGAAGCACTATGGTAATGGAAGCAGGAAAGGAGTGAAATTGAAATGTCTACAATAAAGATAGCTGCTAAGTACTGAACAAAGCAAGGAATACTGGGCTTGCCGTCAGAACCTCAAGAAGAACAACTGCTAATATCTTCACTTTAGTCAGACCAATTTTGGTATCTGACCTCCAAAAAGATAAAAAAAAATAATTTGTGTTATTTTTTGAGTCCTTGGATATATATTTAGCCATATAAGCAACAGGAACATTTTATAGGTGGTAAGAAAGGAGACAGCTGTAGATAGAACCCTTAATGTTTACAAAGGCTATGCCAACAACAACAACAACAACAACAACAACAACAAAAACAAACAAAAAACCCCAAAACCAAAAGCCAAACAAAACAAAACAAAACAAAACAAACAAACAAAACCAAATATAACAAAGCATGGATTACAGCTGGGAATTCAAAATGATATTCCCTCGAGAATGAAGACTCAGATGAACTCATTTTACTCTACCATGGAGACAATTATCAGTTGCCAAGAGGTGTTTTATCTTAGTCTGGAAACTGGACGTCTGAGATTAAAATGCCGGCAGGGTTGGTTTCTGATGAGTCCTGGCTTCCTGGCTTGTAAACAGTGACTTCTTACTGCGTTCTGACCCAATTCTGTTCCTTCAAAGAAAGATTGCTCTTGTTGACTCTTCTTATATGGACAGACACCAAACTTTCACAATGCCCGGAACACCACATAATCTTACTTATGGGTTTAATATTGTATCCAAATACAGTTGTGTTAGTGGTTATGGCTTTTACACACAAATTTGATGGAGAAACACAATTCATTATAAGATAGTGACAGGGATGATAAAAGCCTGTGTATTCACACTCAGGATTAATGACCTAATATATATCATTGTGGAAAGATAAATATCAGGAAACATTATGGAAAATATTTTTCAGAACACTTTTGAATTTTTGTGTGTTCTTTCTTAATGACACAGTCTTCCTGGGAACTTATCTATCTGTTCTAACAAAGTGTAGGAGACTTATTTGTATACTGTGGTCTTTCTTTCACTCATTTGTATAAAATAGTAATCACACAAAGTACAATGGAAATGTATTAAAGAAACAAACAAACATGTAGCCAGGGGCCTACTGACAACAGCTACACAAACTAGAATTGGTCTCAGGTTGGGCACAGATGTTAGCATCCCAGCTACAGAAAATGCCCCAGGAGCTTCCTAATTGCCACCTACTAGAGACTTAGTCTTCTATCTCTCAATAACGTCAGCAGCAAAAACATCCTGAACTTCCAACATCATACCCTTTTGTTAGTTTGCTCTGACTCACCCTCCTCACATTCTACCCCCAGATAAACTTTTCACTAAATGATTTATCTTTCCTTGTATCAAGTAGCACACAAGCCACTGCCTTCTTTATTCCTTATTTTGTACCACATACTTACTTAGTGTCTCATTTGTACTTGGACATTCATATAGACAGCTTTAATCAGACCCCATCATTATCCAGCTAAGTAGAAATCCTTCTTCTGGGTTGCTAAAGAGAGAAATCAAGTGGCTTAATGACTTAGCACTGACTGCTGTTGAGTCACTCTAGAGGCATCAGTAAATAGATGTGGTTGGGGGATCTGTGAGGGGGAAAAAAAGCCAGAGGTTCTTGTCCTAGAGGTTGAAGCTGTATTGTTATAAGGATTTGTACAGCCTTCAGAGTGATAATTGCTGAATGTACTGCTCAGACATAACAAAACTATTGCTATTCTATAAATAAGCTCTAGCTCCTGTGCCTAATGAAATTTTACAGTCGCCCTAGAGGAAAGTGTACTCTGTCTTTCCTGTCAAGTTCCTGTTCTTCTGAAGCATGAGAATCATGTCTATCTTTCTTCCATAATTTTTTTCAGTTCAAGCTAGAACTTGACTGTGAATCTTTCTACCCACTATCCTTATACTCACACTCAGATATGACAAGGAGAGTACACTGTCATTTATCATTCATCCAAGCATGTGGGGGAAAATATTCTTTCCCTGTTACATTGTCTCTAGGATGTGTTCTTCATCTCTTTGTCAAAAAATGTAATGGCTTACACCTATGACCTTTCTTTTCAGTGTTCTCTGAAAATTGAACCACATGGAAAAATACAAGACTAACCAGTAAATATTGTTTTTCCTGTTGTCCTTTGAGAAAAATGAAAGATAATATCCATGATAGACTGAAAATCTTAGGTATTTCATGTCACTTCTTTCCTCGAAGTATTAGAGGCTTAACTCAAGTTTGGTAAATGCATAGAAAATAGTTTAATTTGGTTGTATGGGTATTACTGAAGCCATGTATCAAAGAAGAAAAAGAGTAATGATGATTGATGGAAATGGAGTAAAACATACTAAGTAGCTTTTAGTAGTATTGCTTGCCATCCTAAATACCTAGTAAACATCCAGAAAGTTTATACAGATTTTGTACCCAAGGTTAGAAAGTCTCTGGAATAGTCTGTCAGTTTAGACATTATATGGATTATGTGTTCAGAGACAGAGAAATCCTGTGCTAAGAGCAGAAACAACAGAAGGATCCATTTTCAAATGAAGGAATGAGTGTGGAGAAGGAGTAAAAGGAACAAATAGACTGATGACCTTGTGATAAGACTTCCAAGTTCTTGAACTGTGTTCTTGCCCAAAAGTCTTTCCTTTGTCTCTTGTCTATCTATAATTCCTGTTTTCTTCCTTCTCTCCGTATCCTTTCTATGCCTCTAATCTTCTGAGTAAACCTGAACCTGAAACAGCCTTATGCATAATTATTTTAAGAAAGGCTTCTCAGGCTTACAAAGTAAGCAATTCACTCCTTAACTAAGACCCAGGTACCTAGAGGAGATTTTATTCTGAAACTTGAAGCTTAAACAGTGCTAAAGAGATGGCCCCAGCGAAAATACCTCAGGTAGACTGCTTACCTGTTTCCTGTCTATGGAGTCCTTCCATCTGCTCATTTTCTATTTTGTATACCCACCTTCCATTCTCTTTCTAACTTTCAAGTTTGCTTCTCCCTGACCTTCCCTTCCAGGTTTCTCTGTAGCGCTTCCCCCAGAAGTATCTTCTCTTTATTATCTCGCTTCCGCTCCCCTTTCTCCCCATCCCCTGGGGCCTCTGCTGTCCTATCTGCCTTCCATTATTTGTTTAACTGCCACTTTTTAAAGACCATAAAATATAAAAGAAACTTTATTAGAATAGTTTGTGTTTATCACATTTTATGATCTCCTTTATTTAGCAGGTGAAGAGCATTTCACATTTCTAATAGTTAAAAGAGAACACCTAATTGGTATACTTAATTGATTGTTTTTTCTAGGATCAAAGAGAAATTAAATGTTTCTACTCCCAATACTACATATATAACTTTCCTAGGGAAACAATTGGTTTTCTGACCAATTTAGATCATAAGATTTTTTTTCTTATCTCCATAGTGTGTGTTTAAACTGAGAAGATAGAAAGAAAAATGCAATTGCTTATTAATTAAATTAGATTATTAAAATATGTTAAAAAAGATGTTTCATTTTTGAGTATTTATTTTCTTTCTCTCCCTCCCTCTCTTCCCTCCCCTCCCCCTTCATTGAAGACCTGAGGCTGACAAATTAGCTCTCAAATTACATTACACAGTGACACATTTCTTTTCTAAATCTTCAAATAAAGTTTCAGAATATATTTGACTCTTTACAGACCAAGGACAATGCCATTTTCATAATTTTGTCATCATGCCAAGTGATCAAAACATATGCATGTTTAATGTCATCAGAGAAATTATCCAGCATTTGGTAAACACTGCAATGATAATTATTCTGTTATCTCTAAGAGCATAGTCAGCTGCCATCTAGTGTTCGAACAAAGGAACTACAGTTAATGACCCATAAGGCAAGGTCTTCGGGTTCTCTGAATTGAGGGTTGGATTCCAATTGGTATGGCTTCAGACTCTTCTCTGCACTAGGAATCTGTTTATAGTGAACTATTAGACCATTCTCAACCACTCTGCTACAATAAAGTAGTGTTACTCTGACCAATACGTAAGAATATTAAAAGAAATGCCCTGGTTTTAGACTTTGGGAGAGCAAGACGCTGGGGCTCAGGACATAGGACACAGTGACATAGGAGTACATATGTGCTTTATGCCATATTGATGTTGCAACAGTCAGTATGCCCTTAACAACTTTTCTACTGAACACTTTACAAATCACTGTGCCTGCTAAGGACAGGTACTACTAAGCTTCATGCTCTAGAGAGGAAGTCACATAACAAAATTAGAGTAGTAAAATAAATTTATTGGAGAAAACTACTCTGTTCAATGTCCACAGGAAAAGTCTTTTTTAAAAAAGTGGAATTTCAATGAGACAACACCAAGAATATGTCAAGTATAAAATAGCTGGAAAAGTCACTCCAGATGGAGAGGTCAGCATGAAAGCACTCTAGCTTCCCTATGGAAAAGAACCAGAAAATGAAGGGTATGTAGCTGAGGTACTTTGAATGTCAGTGGAATAGCAATTGTCCCTAAATATTGTTGATTCAGGATATAAACAAAAGTCATTTCCCTTTAGTCATTTAAATTTTAAAAATCAATGCATAGTATTTCACATATTTATTGGAATTTCTGTGGATACAAAAGGCAAAAATCCAAATTAAAACAAATAATACAGAAAAAAAAAACAAGGGACAGAGCACATTCTGGATAATGAAACCAGATAGGACATACTCTGGAGATGCTAGGAGCTAGAGTTCTGTCACTCTCTGTTGCTTTTTGGGTGTTGAATTCAGTCTCTATTTCATTTGGCTGGGTTCATGGCTGCTCACAGTTCTTAACTTATACACTGCTCAAGCTGAGGAAGAAATAAGGCTTCTTTCGTTGCCACCCAAATGTGTAAATGTACCACATTTTCTATATCCATTTATCTGTTGAGGTACATATGGGTTCTTTCCAGCTTCTGGCTATTATAAATAAAGCTTCTATGAACATAGTGGAGCACATGTCCTTGTAATATGTTAGAGCATCTTTTGGGTATATGCCCAGGAGTGGTATAGCTGGGTCCTCAGGTAATGCTATGTCCAATTTTCTGCAGAACAACCAGACTGATTTTCACAGTGGTTGAACTAGCTTGCAATTTCACAAACAATGGAGGAGTGTTCCTCTTTCTCTATATCCTCACCAGCATCTGCTGTCACCTGAGTTTTTGATCTTAGCCATTCTGACTGGTGTGAGGTGGAATCTCAGAGTTGTTTTCATTTGCATTTCCCTGATGACTAAGGATGTTGAACATTTCTTTAGGTGCTTCTCAGCCGTTCAAGTTTCCTCAGTTGAGAATTCTTTGTTTAGATCTGTACCCCATTTTTAAATTTGATTCCGTGGAGTCTTAGTCCTTGACTTCTTTGTGTATATTGAATATTAGCCCTCTGTTGGACATAAGATTGGGAAAGATCTTTTCCCAGTCTGTTGGTTGCCATTTTGTCCTACAGACAGTGTCCTGTGCTTTACAGAAGCTTTGCAATATTATGAGGTCCCATTTGTCAATTTTTGATCTCAGAGCATAAACCATTAGTGTTTTGTTCAGAAAATTCTTCCCTGTGCCCATGTGTTTGAGGCTTTTCCCCAATTTGTCCTCTATAACTCTCAGTGTATCTGGTTTTATGTGAAGGTCCATGATCCATTTGGACTTGAGCTTTGTACAAGAAGATAAAAAATGCATTCTTCCACATGGTGACCTCTAATTGAACCAGCACCATTTGTTGAAAATGCTGCCCTTTTTCCACTGGATGGTTTTAGTTCCTTTGTCAAAGATCAAGTGACCATAGGTGTGTGGGGTCATTTCTGGGTCTTCAATTTTATTCCATTGATCTTTCTGCCTGTCTCTGTGCAGATACCATGCAGTTTTTATCACTATTGCTCTGTAATTCAGCTTGAGGTCATGGATGGTGACTCTCCCAGAAATTCTTTTATTATTGAGAATAATTTTTGCTATCCTGTTTTTTGTTTTTGTTCCAAATAAATTTGCTAATTGTTCTTTCTAACTCTATGAAATATTGAGCTGGAATTTTGATGAGGACTGCATTGAATCTGTTGATTACTTTCAGCAAGATGGCATTTTTATTATATTTATCCTGTCAATCCATGAGCATGGGAGACCTTTTCATCTTCTGAGATCTTCAATTTTTTTCTTCAGAGACTTGAAGTTTTTGTCACACAGATCTTTCACTTCCTTGGTTAGATTCATACTAAGGTATTTTATATTATTGGTGACTTTTGTGAAGGGTATCATTTCCCTAATTTTTTTTCTCAGCCTGTTTATTGTTTGAGTAGAGGAAGGCTAGTGATTTGAGTTAATTTTATATCCAGACACTTTGTTGAAGCTGTTTATCAACGTTTTCAGTTCTCTGGTGGAAGTTTTGGAGTCACTTAAGTATACTATCATATCATCTGCAAATAGTGATATTTTGACTTCTTCCTTTCCTATTTGTACCCCTTTGACCATTTTTTTGTTTTGTAATTGCTATGGCTAAGACTTTGAGTACTGTATTGAATAGGTGGGAAGAGACTGGGCAGCCTTGTCTAGTCCTTGATTTTAGTGGGATTGTTTCAAGTTTCTCTCCATTTAGTTTGATGTTGGCTACTGGTTTGCTGTATATTGCTTTACTATGTTTAGGTATAAGCCTTGAATTCCTGCTCTTTTCAGGACTTTTACCATGAAGGGATGTTGAATTTTGTCAAATGCGTTCTCTGCATCTAGTGAGATGATCATGTGATTTTTTTCTTTTAGTTTGTTTATATAGTAGGTTATGTTGGTTGATTTTCATATATTGAACCATCCCTGAATTCCTGAAATAAAACCTACTTGATCATGATGGGTGATTGTTTTTGATGTGTTCTTGGATTCAGTTTGTGAGAATTTTATCAAGTATTTTTACATCAATATTCATAAGGGAGATATGTCCGAAGTTCTCTTTCTTTGTTCTGTCTTTGTGTGGTTTAGGTATGAGTGTAATTGTGGCTTCATTAAACAAATCGAGTAGTGTTCCCTCTGTTTCTATTTTGTGGAATAGTTTGAAGAGAATATTAGGTCTTCTTTGAAATTCTGATTGAATTCTGCACTAAAACCATCTGGTCCTGGGCTTTTTTTAATGGGGAGACTTTTAATGATTGCTGCTAATTCTTTATGGGTTATCAGACTGTTTAGATAGTTTATCTGGTCCCTATTTAACTTTGGTACCTGGTATCTGTCTAGAAAATTGTCCATTTCATCCAGATTTTCCAGTTTTGTTGAGTATAGCCTTTTGTAGTAGGATCTGATAATTTTTTGAATATCCTCAGTTTCTGTTGTTATGTCTCCCTTTTCAGTTCTGATTTTATTAATTTGGATACTTTCTCTGTGCCCTCTGGTTAGTCTGGCTAAGGGTTTATCTATCTTGTTGATTTTTCTCAAAGAACTAGCTTCTGGTTTTGTTGATTCTTTGTATAGTTTTTGTTTGTTTGTTTGTTTCTACTTGGTTTATTTCAGCCCTGAATTTGATTATTTTCTGCCATCTACTTCTCTTGGGTGTATTTGTTTCTTTTTGTTCTAGAGCTTTCAGGTATGCTGTTGAACTGCTTGGGTATCTTTCTCCAGTTTCTTTTTGTAAGCACTCAGAGCTATTAGTTTTCATCTTAACACTGCTTTCATTGTGTCCCATAGGTTTTGGTATGCAGTGCATTCATTTTCATTAAATTCTAAAAAGTCTTTAATTTCTTTATTTCTTCCTTGACCATGTTATCGTTGAGTAGAGTGTTGTTCAGTTTCCACATGTATGTGGGCTTTCCATTGTTTTTATTATTATTGAAGACCAGCCATAGTCTGTGATAATCTGATAGGATGCAAGGGATATTTCAATCTTTTTGTACCTGTTGAGGCCTGTTTTGTGATCAATTATATGGCCAGTTTTGGAGAAGATACAATGAGGTGCTGAGAAAAAAAGTATATTTTTTTGTTTTAGGATGAAATGTTCTATAGATATCTGTTAGTCATTTGGTTCATAACTTCCGTTAGTTTCACTGTGTCTCAGATTACTTTCTGTTTCCATGATCTGTCCATTTCTGAGAGTGAGGAGTTGAAGTCTCCCATTATTATTGTGTGAGGTGCAATGTGTGCTTTGAGCATTAGTAAAGTTTCTTTTATGGATTTGGGTATTCTTGCATTTGGAGCATATTTAAAATTGAGAGTTCATCTTGGTAGGTTTTTCCTTTGAGGAGTATGAAGTGTCCTTCCTTATCTTTTTTGGTAACTTTTGATTAAAAATAAATTTTATTTGATATTAGAATGGCTACTCCAGCTTGTTTCTTGGGGCCATTTCCTTGAAAAATTGTTTTCTATCCTTTAACTCTGAGATAGTGTGTCTGTCTCTGTCACTGAGCTGTATTTTCTGTATGGAGCAAAATGTTGGGTTCTATTTATGTATCCAGTCTGTTAGTCTATGTCTTTTTATTGGGAAATTTTGCCCATTGATGTTAAGATATATAAAGAAAAATGACTATTGCTTCCTGTTATTTTTGTTATTAGAGATGGAATTATGTTTGCATGGCCATCTTCTTTTGGCTTTGTTGGAAGATTACTTTCTTCCTTTTTCTAGGTTGCAGTTTCCCTCCATGTGTTGGAGTTTGCCATCTATTGTCCTTTGTAGGGCTAGATTTGTGGGAAGATATCGTGTAAATTTGTTTTTTTTTTTTTCATGAAATATCCTGGTTTCTCCATCTGTGGTAACTGAGAGTTTTGCTGGGTATAGTAGTCTAGGCTGGCATTTGTGCTCTCTTAGGGTTTGTATGGCATCTGTCCAGAATTTTCTAGCTTTTATAGTCTCTGGTGAGAAGTCTGGTGTACTTCTTATAGGTCTGCCTTTACATATTACTTGACCTTTTTTCCTTATGACTTTTAAGTTTTTTGTTTTGTTTTGTGGATTTGATGTTTTGATTATTATGTGATAGGAGGAATTTCTTTTCTGGTCTAGTCTAATTGGAGTTCTGTAGGGTTCTTTTATGTTCATGGACATCTTTTTCCTTATGTTAGGTATGTATTCTTCTATAATTTTTTTGAGGATATTTACTGGCCTTCTAAGTTGGGAATTTTCTATACCTATTATCGTTAGGTTTGATCTTCTCATTGTGTCCTGGATTTCCTGGATGTTTTGGGTTAGGAGCGTTTTGCATTTTCTTTGACAATTGTGTCAATGTTTTCCATGGTATCTTCTGTGCATGAGATTCTCTTCTATCTTCTGTATTCTATTGGTAATGCTTGTGTCTATGATGTCTGAACTCTTTCCTAGGTTTTCTATTTCCAGGGTAGTCTCCCTTTGTGATTTCTTTATCGTTTACACTTCCAGTTTTAGATCCTGGATGGGTTTGTGTAATTTCTTAACCTGTTTGTTTGTGGTTTTTGTAATTCTTTAAGGGATTTTTATGTTTCCTCTTTAAGGACTTCTACCTGTTTACCTGTGTTCTCCTGTAATTCTTTAAGGTTGTTATTTATGTCTTTCTTAAAGTCTTTAAATCTGAATTTTGCTTTTCCAATGTGGTGGGGTATCTAGGACTTGCTATTGGGTACAGAGCTATGATCCTGTTAAAGCTCCTCAGAGTCCAGCTTTCTCAGCTGCTCTGAGTGCAGTGGATCCTCTGATGCTCTGAGTACAATGGTTTCTCTAGGATGATTCAGGATATGGTGTCTTCACAGGAGCAGACTGTTGGGCTCCATTTTGGCTCTGGTTTGGGCCTTAAGGACAAACCCAAGCCTAGCTCAAGTTTCTGTGGCTTTGTGGGAGAGCCTAAGCCTGGCTCTAGTTTTGAGACCTGTCTCAGTTACTTCCATACTAGGGTGACTCAGCAAGACCTGTGTGGCCCTACCTCTTCCTGCAGTTGCTGATGTAATGCTTTGCCATTGGCCCTGTCAGTCACCCCATATCTCAGTCACCCTTTTCCCACCGCCTACACCATCTCATCCCACCAAAAATCCTCCTTCATATGTTCCAAGTTTATATAAGCAGGAGGCTGATGCAATAAAGTTGATTTCCTGCTTTGACAAGACTCCTGACCCTGTGTGTTTCTTTTGGACCACTGACACCATCCCACTCAGCTCAAGAGAAGAGGCAGGACCAGGACCTCTCTCCTCTCACCTTGACCTTCCAGCAAGGAGCTGACAGCAGACCAGCTAGGAGTCTGCTCCAGCAACAAGCAAATTCAGATTAATTCTAAAATAAGACTTAAACTTTTCTCTGGAACTGGTAATTCCTCAAAGGATGTGTAAGTTTTAAAAATACCTACCAACAAACAGAAACAACAAACAAACAACATAAAAAACCCAACCCTTCAAAAACTAAGGATCAGGAAACATTCAGAAAGAGGAGGCAGAAAGATTGTAAGATGCTCTGAGACTATATCTCCTACTAATGTTAGAAGCTGCACTCATAAAGTCTCCCCACCAGTGTGATTACTAAATATGAGCTGAACAAGTACAGCAACAATAAACATGCCAAAATGTATAGGGGAAAGATCATAAGTCCTCAATCTTATACATAGAACTACTGGGAACTAAAGAATGCTGAGATTGGAAAAAATAGTTTTCCCTAGGGAAGGGTACACCAATTGGTTACATAATACTGACTTATGAGACCTGAAAATATACAAGTAACATTATGCAAATTGAGAAGGGTATATATATGAATATAGGTATACACATATACATATATGCATCAACAAGAATAAATAATAATAGAGGTCACGCATTTGAAAGAGCAAGGAGAGAAATATGGCTAGAGGTTAAAGAGAGAGAAAAGAAAGGGGAAATGATGTAATTATATAATAATCTCAAGTATAAAAGACACTAAAAATATTAAAGCTGAAAAATGCCTTTGCCTCAAAAATATATTCTATGAAAAATTAATTAAAAAATACCTTTTTCATTAGCTCATAAGATAAGAATAGTTGACACAGAGGCAGGAAGGGTGCAAACAAGAGCATCTGGACTCCTCCCTGTCACTTGTATAGGAAAAAGAACAGGAAAGCCTAACTTCTCTTAGTGACTAAGGAAGCAGAGAATAGATAGTATAAGATCTAGGGGGCAGAAAACTTATCACATTGTATCATGAGAGGAAAGTGTCAGAGAGAAGATATTTTACTACTCAGGGATAAGTGATGTGATATCACTTTATAATACAGATATCTGAGAAATGTCATTCAAATTCCAGATACACAGAGTCTGTAATCCCAAGGAAACAGTCAGATGAACTGCATACCCTTTGATTAAATGTCCAAGTTCCCTGTCATTCTCATAGGCATACTGATGCTTACCTTTTATGGACTGTCTCCATGTGCTCTACACCAAGCCTTAGAACACCTACTTTATACTTTTAAGGGGAGAATAAGTACGGAGAGACATGAGTTTTCCAGCACTCTTGCAGGTAATAATGGGCAGAATCAGAATTTAAATCTGGCTTTTGTGTTCTAAAGTGTTCACACTTTTCAATATTTTTTGCTTTTCATCTGTTCCTGCACAGTTTTTCCCTGTGCTTTAAGAACTACTCCAGCTTTACTATTTTAAATGTAAATAGAAACGTCTCTTCTTCCATGAAAAAGAAATTGGTGGAATCACTCACTTCATCTTTAGCTAGGGCAGAAGGAGAACAAGCACAGCCAGAGTGTTTCATGCTCTGAGGCATGCAGCTGGGCACCCTGCAGGTGAGAAAGTAATGTTCTCAAATTGTCCCAAGGAGGCCTATTTTCAATGAAGTAAAGAATACATTTTATTAATAAAAAAAATGTTGTTTACAGGACGTTCAGCACCAGCTCTACATTAAACATTGTTTGGGACTCTGATTTTACTATTTTATCTAGTTGTGAGTTGGTACAATATTTTTTTATGATTATAGTTTCTTCATCTACTAGTACCGCTGTGTTTTCAAGAAGCTTTTGTAAGACCCAGATAAAGCTGCAACAGGAGAAATTTAGAATTACCTCGAAAATATTCAATACAAAGTTCCTTATAATCAGTTTTCGGGGCCAATCTTGTATAGTTCTTTGGAACACATTAAAAATAAGCTATAGTGGAAGTCGCACAGATACTCACAGTGCAGCAGTTTCTTATGTGGTTCTCCAAATATTTTTATTCTTTGATGATTTCATAAATGTGTATAACACATTCTGGTCATTTTCAACTTCTGTTGCTCTCTCTGTCTTCCCTTACCTCATATGACTGAACAGACTCTTCCCTTTCTAACTTACATAATTACACAATTTTGTTTGTTTTCGCAAACAACTGGGTTTAATTAGAGCTCCTTTCATGAGAAGCTATGAGGAGTTATTCCCAAAGCACAGCAACTTCACAGTGTGTACACCACTAGAATTTAGATGTACCTGGTTTTATTACGTTCTTCCTTAAATTGAAATCTGAAACATATACATTGTATTTGTGGATTTTCTTATGGGTAGCCAGTCATTGTAGGATCTAGTCACAATACCATAAGCATTATTCTGTGTATTTATAATGCCACCACTGTCAAATACCAGCTTCTGAAGGCATTCTATGTACTCTGTTCTGCTTACTGTTCAGTTTCTATGCTGTATAATACAACACTGTCTTACCTAATACAGTTTTATAGTTCATCTTGATCTCTGGTAAATGAGACACCCCCATCTTGTTCTTTTCTTTCATAATTGTATAAGCTAGTCTCAGCTTTTTCCTTCATTCAAATGTTAAAAATAAGCTTATCAGGGTCAAAAACTCAATTGAGGTTGTAATTTAAACTGCATTAGGAGAAATTAATTTGAAGATGAATGACAGCTTTACAATATTGAGCTTTCTTATACTTGGACACGATTTTATCTCTCTCTTCCTTTAGGTGTTCTCAAATGACTTTCAATGGAATTTTATACGTTTTTCATAATTGCATCTTCTTAATGGCTTGACCTATTGCCAGGTACCTTGTATATTTGTCACCATGAGTTATGCTATCTACATTTCATCTTTACATCCTCACAATCTTATGAGTTAGCCATAGTGTATTATTGTGTCTATTTTATAATTAAAGTAAAGTTTGGAAGGTGAAGTAAAGTCTGAGGATGTAGACGAGTGTTGGCCTAGAATTTACAAGGCCCTTTGTTCAATCCTCAGAACTGAGGTAGGAGACAGGTTTGTACAATTTGAGTTATTTTTCTATCATCAATGGCTCATGAGAATTATTGTGGGAAAAATTTGCCCGGTGGTCCAGCGGCTTCCAGGTCGCGAATTCACGACTGCTGTGGACAGGAGGGCAGAGCAGCAGTGGCGGCCCACAATAAAAAAATAAAAATAAAATAATAAAATAAATAAAAATAAATAAAAATAAAAAAATAAAAAAATAAAAATAAAAAAAGAGGCGGACCTCGGGGATGTGGAGAGAAGGTCCAAAGTTCTGAAGGTTGGGATCCTTGCGGCAAGACCAGGAGACATGAGGAGTTCAAGGGGTCCAGAGCTTTTATTGTTCATGGCATGGTGGATGGGTCTGGATGGTCTGCTCCCCCTAAAACCCAGGGAATGGCTGGCTTAAATAGGGAGGGGGATGAGGGGAGGAAATAACTTAATTAGCTACGAACACCCCCTCCCCTTTAGATAACTCATTAATATGTAAATCTCTCAAGGCGGAGACTTATCAGTCATGCCCTCTACCTGTGTCATACGTGACTGAACTGGGAAGGTAAAATGGAGTTTAGACCGGGTGTCAGGGCTCTGGGTTCTGGGGGCATGGCCAAACACCTGCCGTCTTGGGGTCCCATGCCCACGCAAGAACCAGGATACCTTTCCACGACCTGACAGATTATGAGACACGAAGTCAGTGAGTTACAAATCCAGTGCTCTCATAGTCCGGTTCATACTTTGTTTTTGATGGTTTTCTTTATTGGCAACATTTTTCAATGAAACAGACTAAGGTACAAATAAATGGCAGTGACAGCATTTTTCCCTCTGACAAAAAACACTAAGAACACTATCTTCTAAATTTTATGTCTCTGTATAAACCCAAGGAATCTGTTAAAATGTACAGCTTAATCTCATAGGTCTGGGGTGAAATTTGAAGGCATTTGGATTTAAACTTTTTCATAATTGCACACCTTTTATTAGATTTGATACTATCCACTTTTCAATATTTAATATCGTGGTTTCTTATTTAAATGTTATGTCTAACTCACAAGTCTATTGGCTGATTATTTGATAACTAATGAGACAAAGGTACAAAATGACTAATGTCATTGGTAGGAAGTGATGCTGCAGGGTCTATGAACTCACATCAAGAGCCCCTCTAATGAACAGAGACGATACACTAATGCAGTTCCACTAAAATGGCTGCCTACACATTACATAAACATGATAAAAAGCAACCGTAGACATGCTAATGTATAAGACAAAACCTCAGGCTTCCTCAGCCTCAAACAAAGAACTATAGGCAACTAGGGAACAGGAACACACCAATTGGTTGTTCACAAGTAACTGTATATGGACGGAGACTCCGTAGGCTGTTATTTTGTATTTAGGAACACACACACACCACCACAACCACCACCAACAACCATCCACACATGCATGCACACACCTCAACAACAAATAAGCAAAAGACACCATAAATTTCAAAGAAAGCAAGGATAGGGAGGTGGAATAAAGAAAAGGAAGAGAAATAATGTCATTATTCTATAATATCAAAACATTAGAAAGATTTTTTTTCAGTGAAGGGGAGAAAGGAGAGAATAGAAGGAGGAAGAGGAAAAAGTACAAGGAGATGAAGGAGTAGCAGCATCAGGAGCAGCAGCACATTGATGAGGAAATTCCACTAGGTGGCAGCAGAAGTTCTTTATTTTTATCTCCAGTGACTTCCTGCTACTTTGTGGATAAAAGGCTGGCTATTGGCTAGGTTAAGCCAGGCATTGGACTCAGAGCCCCACACTCTTTCTTGCTATCCCCGCCCCCCCGTAGGCCTGCCCATAAGAACAATTTTGTTGACAGTGAATTTTCATTAGAAGCATCAAGCTACCACAAAACTACTTAAAGGTTTGTCAAGAAACCATGTCAAGAGACTTGAAAAGGAAAGGGGAAAGTGAGATTTCCATGGCTTTTTTTTTCTTATCATGGTGATTGTAACATAGATGCCTAGCCAAGAAAGGGAAGTACAATATGAAACATTTGGTTGGAGACAAGAAGAGAAAATAAGTCATTCACTGTGAGGTCAGGAGTACTGCTTAAGGAAAGAAACCTGCAGTCCTATCCCAGATCCAGATAACTACATTTGATGGAGAACGCTAATAACTTTACCCAGAGTCCAACAACCTAGTTCACAAATTCAGGATTAGAGTTAGGGTTAGGTGTTAAGATTCAAGATTTCTAAGCCTGATACATGGGGTCATCAACTTCACTTAGAGCCCAGCAGTCCTGTCCAGAATTTAGGACACAGAAACTTGTGTCAGTGGACTATTAGATTCACCTCAGAGCACCAGTAGCCCTGCTCCCACATTCAGAAAACCACTCCTGATGCAAAGGACCATAATTTCATTCCAGAGCCCAGAATTTGTGTCCCAAGCTGCACCATGTTGTCCTTACTTCTCATTTTTTAATAGTAAATTTGAAAGTGTGGGTTTTAATCATAAAAGAAACTCATCACTACTTAATCTTTCTTATCTCCAGATCAGGTAGTAACACTCCAGTAGCAGTAACAAGGGTGATGAGTTTACTGTGCTGTTTGGAACTAGTCTCCAGCATGAGCTTGTGTGTGAAGAGGCTTCACCACTGAACTTTGGTATGCTTGGGACCATTTAGCCCGTAACCTGCACTATGTCTCTTATACTGATGCATATATCCTAAGGCTGTCTCTCCAAAGCACAGTGGAGAGCAGTTTTTCACAATGTGGTGGTGTGGAGAGAGTGGAACAGAAAAGTGTAGCACAGGCCATGATTACTAATGCTGAGGGTGAGTTCACTCAGCTCTAATGTTTGGGCCTCAGGAAGGCAGGTCCTACCTAAGTCTGGGGGGCCTGAAAAAGAGTGTAGCTGAGTAAAGAACCAGAACATGAGTAGTAGTCTTATTTTTTAAAGGTTACCTGCCATCATGTGGTTTAGGAAAATTTAGGGTACATTCCACTGTAGTCCACTGCTCTCCACCAGGACAATGTCAGGGTTCACTCCTCAATGTCCAGGTATTTCATGTCCACATGTATCTCCAGATGGTGTTCTTCTTAGCCTATAAGTGATCTTCCACTGAGTCATGTTCTAGAATAACTCTTCCCTAGTTCTGCCTTCATTACAAAGTCCTCTGAAAGAGTCAGACAGAGGAAGTTAAGTTTCCCCTGACCTCTAGAATTATCACCACCTCTCAAAGCCAGAGGCTCCATCAGTGTTAATGGAGCCTGAACTCTGTTTTTGAGTATATCAGTATACTTAATCCTCACTATTATTCTGTGAGGTGCTCCTTTATACATGAGTAAACAGCAGCATAGGATAGCCAAGTGACTTCAAAGTCATGTATCTACTAAGTGGACAGTGGAATATATGAACATACATGTGAGTAAGGTTCTGGCCCCAATACATGAGTTTTTAAATATTAAAATACAATATTAGTAAGTGTAACTTAAATTATTTATGAGAAAAGTTATACTTTGGAAGATGATGTGAAAAATATGAGTTTAATCATTTAAAAACAGGTTTCTGGTTCTAAGAAAGTTGCAGCCTTTAGAATTCTCTGGTAGACAACAAGATTCTGTTCTCTTGGTGAGGAAACCTACAATATACTGTTGTCAGCATTTTAGGTGGCAAGCAAGACAGTAAAGGCAATGACTCAGTCATTATTCATCAGGTTTATACCTTTACAAAAGCATATTATAAAGTAATTATAATAGATTAAATAGACCTGCCTAGTCCCTAAAATGTAAAGAATAATTAAGAGGGAATTTTAGCCGGAAAGAATTGTATTTACACTAGTGGACAAAGTCCAGGAACCTACCCCTTAGAGGATACAGCCCTGTTTAGACAGGACAAAGTTCTCCGAGGGTGTTGGCTGAGAAGACTTTGTGACTTAGAATCAGAAGACAGCAAAGGCTTGATTCCCATCATCTTATTCTAGGGCCTGATATCCAGGTTCTAGCCTGACCAGAACCATCTCTGCTGAGCCCTACTGGGAAGACTGTCAAAGCTCCATGCACACTAGACTTTAAGTTATTATAACAGAGCTTTATAGTCAGGACAGGGTGAGCATCTATTCTGGCTTATCAGGCATTCTCCATATTTTAGAGCTAAAAGTTTTGCTTTACAGGGAATCCCTTAACCCTGAAGAAAAAAAAAAAAAACCAGGTCACCCTGTCATAATACATGCTCCTCACAATGTCATCTATATACTTGAAGAGGGTACTTAACCTCATTTAAGGTGATGGATATTAGATACCAAGCCCTAGTAGGCCAGCCCTGAGCATAATAGCAACCTAATATTGATGATACTTTCAGGCTTTCTGCTGTGATTGCCCTCATACAAACAATTATATGTTCCCTTGCCTTATTTGGCCTCAAGGAAGACCTGGCCCTAAATCCCACAGTTAGCTATCAGGATTCAGAAGGGTATTTTCAAGATTAAAATGTTATAGAAGCACAACTAGCTTTTATCTCTTCTCTGTGTTTTTTAGCTTCTCCTGTTTCTTCACACTCTTATCACTTCAAATGCTCAAACTTTCACCTCAGACATCCAAACTTCCACCTCGAAATACTCCAAGAAGAAAATTATTGTCACTAGTAGGGTCAATTATTTAAAACAGACTTCTGGTAGTGTTTTCATTGTAACTTCCTTGTTTACATAATTGGTGGTTGTAGATCCCATTAAATTCACACCAAAGAATGTGTTCATCCTTTAATAACTGTATCAGCTCAACTAAGGTAAGCTGCCCTGTGCATACAGTTGTAGCCATGCAAGCAAGGCAAGAGTATATTTTCAACAAGTCAAGTGCTGCTGTAGCAGTCTCCTGACTACTGTGGATCAGGAATCTTCTGCCTTTGTCTCATTCCTAGGACTTTCTCCTGAACTGTCACTTTCTGACCCCAGGATTCTGTCTGTTAGAGCTCAAATAATGGCAGGCCATACAGTGTTTGGATACTAAGGAAGAAAGGGAGACTGAATCTAGAAAAAGCACCAAAGCATAAGCCCGTGATGTTATATTCTCTTGGTGACTGGTTGGTTAGTGGCTTATGGCCACGCTCACAGCACCTGCATGTCTCCATCCCTCAGTGACTGCCAAACTTCACTCCTACTCTGGCCAATAAAATAATGAAATAATGTCAGAAAGTTTGAGTTTGGGCTCCCCGCCAACACTGACACACCAGGTGGAGCCCCCAGCCCAGTTTCAGGCAAGTATTTATAGAGGCAAGAAGGGAGTATCTAGCCTAGCACACATCTGATTGGGGAGTCCTTATGGCCTTTAACATAACTGGCTGGTGCTGAGAGTCACACCATAAACTAAATGTCTGCTTTCTTTCTTATTGGTGGTTGTTAGGAAGTCAAGTGTCAGATGCAGGCTTATAACCCAGAGGTACAGATTAGTTGGGGAATAGCCTGGAAACTGGTACTAGACAAAGGTTTTGTTGGGGTGAGGGTAACTTGGAAACTGGAGAGACATACTGCTCTGTTAGTTAACTTGAGTTCAACCTTAAGTCAGGTTTACTAAGATGGAATCTAAACCCAAAAGATTTAGTCTCTCATTCTCCCCATATATCTAGTCTAGTCCAGGTTATGTCGTCTTTTGAATATTTAGGGTGGTCAGAGAGTGTAGGATCCCTGGATGTAGGGAAGTCAAAGGCAAGAGAGATTGTTATTAACATAGTGGGGTTGAAGGTGTCTGCCCCGTATTAAATTGTAGAATTATGGGGTCTCACATCTGCTCTGCCACAGGGCACAGCTGGTCAGGGAGGCAGAACACTGGAGTTTTGACTGTGCTTACCCCACACTGCCACTGGGGCAGGCGTTGGGCCATAGGGAAGCCCCATAACACTGCTCTGAGGGTGGGAAAGTGCAGTCTGAGGCATAGGACCAACCAGAGCTGGTTCAGGGAGGGGGGTCCCAGAGCCTCTAAGGAGGCTGGGGCATCTGGTTCTCAGGCTCCTGGACAGCCACGTGCTGTTGGAAATCACAAAAGAGCTGAGAATGGAGTTCACAACCCTCTCCCCTGTGAGCAGGGTCTGGCTCAGGGCCAACAGGGGGAAAAGAGGGGCTCTGGCTGGTTCCGCAGGGAGAGTGTTTGTCTTGAGAGTGGTGGTGGGCTTGAGCATGGCTTGGTGATTGTAGATGGGAGCACAGAGAGTCCTTCTATAGGAGATTAGCGTGTGTTTCTGTAGGTGAAGACCTTTTCCTTGGAGCCTCACAGCATGAAAAGAGGCAGTCCATGGTTTTAAGGCATTTATTGTCATGGCAGAAACTGGATTAGTAAAACCATAACCCACTTCTCAGGGTGGGCCTGAGGTTAAATACCTTTTGCAGGGAGGGGTGTCTGGGAAGCAAAACTTGTTGGCTAAGCCCTCCAGGTCTTTAGGTACCTCATTAAAATGGAGATCTGTTTTGAGCCTACATGACCACAAGTCATGTCCTCTACAAGTGAATGGATTTGGGGTGTTGCCCTTACAATGACTGATGGTCTCAAATCGATGGGAGTCTGCGGTTAGTGACAGGGACTTGGTACCCGGGAACAGGCAAAATGCCTACTGTCCCTTCAGGGTTTCCAGGGCTTCTAGCCTTAGCTCAACCAGGAACCAGGCTACCTTTCACGGTCCCACATTAAATGTCTGTCAGAAAGTTATCCCATAACATACATAACAAAGGCAAAACACAAGAAAAATTCCAAACACTCTGTACTGCAACACACCACCTTAAAAATAACCAGAAGGTGGTGCTCATACAAGAAAATAAATTCATCGTTTTCTCTTTGTTAGGAGAAAATTAAAATAACCAGACTGTGGGCATTCTTGGCTCTCCAAGCCCACACTCACCCCAACTGAGAAACTGAGGTCTCCTGATCAGAGCCTAGAATGTCTTCCAGCCCCTGTGTGGTTGTGACACCCTTACTTGTTAGTGTTAGGTATGGCTTGACCACAAAATACATTTTTATGTCTCTTTCCAGAACAGCATTATAGATGTGGCATCACTCAGAGTTTATAAACAACAAAGATAGACAGAAATTACTATACATAAACATATGGACAGACTCACACAGACTCAGACAGACAATACCAGTATTAAAATCCTCTGGGTCAGGTCCTGGAGGCTTTGCAGTTCCAGGCCAATGCACCAAAATGTTGTGCCAGGAAATGTTCATAAAACCCCAAAAAGATCACCAAGGAGCAGAATCTGATGCAATTGCATTAGGGTCTCTTTATTCAAACTTGAGCTTGGGCTCCCCACCAACCCTGACTCAGCAGGAAACTGGAGCCCCCAGCTGAGTTTCAGGCAAGCATTTATAGAGGCAAGATGGGGGTATCTAGCCTGATGCACATCCAATTGAGGGGGAGGCATTATGGACTTTAACATACTGGGAATAAGAACATAAACTTAATGTCTGTTTTCCTCATGATTGGTGGTTGTTAAGAAGTCAAGTTTCAGGCTTGCAACCTGGGGGTGCAGATTTATTGGGGAATAACCTGCAAATTGGAGCTAGATGCAGGTTTTGTTGGGGGGTAACTTGGAAACAGGTACTAGACACAGGTCTTGTAGGGGAGTACCCTGAAAACTGGTGCTAGGTACCAGCCTGTTAACTAGAGTTCAACCTTAGGTCAGATCCTCTAAGATGGAGTCTGACCCCAAAAGATTTGGTCTTTCAGCATGAACATGAAGCCTCTAAGTTGATGCTTTCAAAAGTCAATAATAATAACTGTAATAATAGTAACAGCTATTATCAAGTATGTTGTCTGCTTAGACTTATAACCTTATTTAATTTTTCATTAATGCTTAATAGGTACATTCACATTCTGGTCTTTCAAAAGACAAAAGTAAGGCTTGATGTCCTATTATCAGAACTTAACATCATTGTTTAAAACTGGGCCTATCTATTACCAAAAACCAGGATACCAGGATATCTTCTGTTCATTTGGTAAGATTCAAATTCCTTTCTCCTAACTTTTGGTATATATCCCTATAAGAACAGATAAGAAATATTAGCATTGATTTTGTTGTTATTGCTGCATGTTTTAATTAAGAACTTTCTTTAGCTTTTCAATGCAATATAATTTATATTGTTGGGGCCAGATTTAAGTTGCGGCCAATAAGATCTGCCCATATAATTGGTCTATTTTCTACTTGTGAATTGCATGAAATTCTCTCCAAATGTTTTGAGGTATAAGAATTAATCACACTTGGCTCAGGGGAATGGTTTCCTGACTCATGCTGTGTTGTGTTTTGGTTATTAGCAGGCACAATATTCTTTGAGAAAGTGGCAACTTTTCTTAGGCAGTTCTCACAAACTGAGAATACAATGCTGAACAAGCTTAAAAGAGATGGGAGTCTCAGAATTTCAGGCAGAAAAAGGGAAAAAAAACTCTATCCACCAGAGGGGAATCATGTTTCTCAGAAAGATTTCACACACTTCCAACAACTTGTCAGACTTTAAAGAATGAAACTGAAGTATAGAGAATGATGGATCAATAATGGACAAGACCACACTTTGACCGGGAGGGACTTCTTAGTTGTAAATAGTCCCATCCCTCTATTTAGGCACTACTCTCACTCCAGGACTGCAAAGACAGACTTTGTTTCTCTTCCCAATTTGGTCATTGCTGGAGTCTGGGAATCACCTCACTAACCACACATTTCAGTCAGACTGGGATAGTGCATTGTGCACATGTCTCTTGACTGATCAACCAGGGCCAGGGGCCACATTATGGAACTAAACCATGTAGGGTATAGTTTTTAAAAATGATCTATACTAAGTCCAGCTAGGCACTGGCATCTGTGGTCTCTCCCACCTCCATGACCAGCGTCAAGTGTCAGTCTTGCCCTGGCTCCTGTGTCCAGCTGCTACCAAGCTGCTCTGATCTTTCCAGGCCATCCATCCCTTGTGACTAACCTGCAAAACCCAGCTAAAACTAAATGATATCCCCCTAGCCCCATAAAATGATAGCACTAGAGACTTGTAATATACCAGTCAGATTTATAACAATAAATCTTTAGCCTCAAAATGCCCTTGCAATAATCATAGGGAGATTTCCTTAGGGATATGTACATTTATCCTGTTTCCATTGGTTGGGAATTCAACTGTGGCAAAGGACTTGCCTTGTCTAATATTCATGTCTTTTTAAACAGGATGGGACTTGTCTAACATCTATGCCTTAACTTGCCAACCAGGATGTCAGTTACCCATGTACATGTTTTTTTCTTGCCAAATAGGATGTCAATTCCCAAGGAGGTCTTGGAAACTTAAACTTTACTGACCACAAAATGGAAGTCATATTCCACATAGTTTCTTATACTGGTAAAATTGTCTCTCTTATGTTGGTGTCAATCACAGAGTCAGTTTATACCATAAAAGCTTATACACAGCTGCTGGGTAGTTGGTTCAGGGCCAAACTTATTGTGGGTAATTATACTAAGCAGTTCTACTGAATTCTTTTGAAATTGGCTTCCAAGGGCACAGAACATAACAGAATATGTAATCAATATGACATTAGAAAGTTTTCTAGTAGCAGCAGAAATATATGAGAAAATTCCCTTATAATGGCAGACTAGCCAGGTAACTGTTACTTAGGTTTTAACATTTTACCTAGGCATTAACATTCCATGTAGGCCTTAATATTTACCTGGGTTCCAACAGTAATATTGAATAAACTTCTTTTATTTTGTTTTCCATTAAGAAAGGAAAGAAGGAAGGAAGGAAGGAAGGAAGGAAGGAAGGAAGGAAGAAAGGAAGGAAGGATAAAAGGAAAGAAAATAGAGTCAAGAAAAGAACAAATGTGTAATTTGTTTTATAATGTATTTTTGAATAATGACCTGGAAAGAATTTCTGCATAATTTTGACAGTGATAACTGACGAATTATACTATTCCTAATTATTTTTTTGTTCTTTCTAAATGCATCATTAATGAAAGAACCTCCAAAGCAATATTTTAATAGATATTTTAAAAGACATGGGTGTTCCCCAAACAAACAAACAAACAAACAGAGTAGACAAAAACACATTCACATTTGAGTCACATTGTGACATTTTAGATTTGTATATAATATACTTCAACTACAGTTATCCCTACTCTTTGAAGGGATCACAAAATAAAACGTCTTTTGATGAGTGGTGGTAGCTCACACATTTTTGTTTCATGGACTCTTGTCCACAGTCTCTGTTTGTATTGTAGTTAGTAATATAAATATCTTTAATGCCTCTGTGTCACTATTGCATTTTCTTAAAGGCTAAAGTAACCCCTGTAAAATAATTAAGCCAATCATTTTGAGCTAACACCCTTAAATAAGCATAGACTTATTACCTCCATATGACTTATAGCTTTGTTTCTTTTGTTGCAAGGACTATTTCTAGACAGGAGAATCATGACATAATTTTATTTATCCATTTATTTATTGGCCTAGGGACAATTTAATTGTATCACCACAATTTAAAAAAATAAAGCAAATATCCCAAAGGCCAGTTCTAGTAAGAGAACTGTTCCCAGTAGATGGGTATGTCGACAACATTATATTTCAACAGTATATTCTCACACAAAAACAAATGGAGGCTCTTGTTTATGTTGCTGAGTTCTGTTGCCAGCATGTGAAGGAAATGTGTCATTACATTCTTTCTCTTAATTCCGACCTGTATTGCATACTCACACCTATGACTGAGTTGATCTTGCCTGTGAGTCAGTTGGCTTCATTAAGTATGTCATTGCCCTCCTTTAAAGTATTATCAATTTGTTTCAATTTTTTGTGGAAACATGGATTTGACAATGTGCTGTTGATTAGTAGTCATTTTGTGTGGTTTTTACAGACATATTGTCTTCACAGATAGAAAGGTTAATTTACTTCCAGATTGTTTCATTTTGTTATAAATATTTGAAGCATTAGAGAGTTACAATCTGGACTTCAGTACTCACATTTATAATCATAATTCTTTGAGCAACCACAAAGACTTCAATAAAATGTTTCTTTTTTCATGAAAGTTTTCTTTTTAAATTTTTATTAATGCATTTTGATTGTATAGAATTATAGGTCTCCTTCTGACATTACATATATTTGTATACTATACTTCTATTACAGTTATTCCTACTCTTTGAAAGGGTCAGAAAGTAAAATGCCATTTGCTAGATTATAGTGGCAAATGTCTTTACTTTTAGCACTTGAGAGGAAGAGGCAAGTAGATATCTGTGAATTTGAGGCCAGCCTGGTCTACAAAACAAGTTCTAGGACAGCCAAGGCCACACAGAGAAACCCTGTCTCAAACAGACAAAAAAACAAAGATACCTTTTTAGTAGAGTCTATAGAGTGTGATGTCAATGGTGATTTTCTCAATGTTAAATATATCTCTCGCTCTCTCTAAAAAAATAAAATAAGATTCCTGATGAGGATCCAATATTGATGATGTCATAGAAACCAGACATCTTGAACCAAACCACTGACTCACTGTAATGAACATTTGCACATAAAGATTTGTAGACAAAATGGTATATTCTGTGACATACTATAGCTTCCACAGTGAGAAGTATTTTATGGTTGTTTGCTTGTTTGTGGGTTTCTTACTTTGCAGGGAAGGTTGCTAGGGTGAAAAGAAGATATAAGGAGATTGGGAGAGGAGCAGGACTGGAATGCATGATGCAAAAATCACAAAGAATTAATTTAAAAGTATATATATATATATACTTATATATATACATTACAGGTTTTTCCCTTTGTTTTTATTGGAATAGAAAAGAACAAACTTTTTTCTCAAATTATTTCTTGTAGTGCTTTTCTAGAAAAGCAATGTCTGAGAAGCTCGGAAACTAGGAATAGCCTCCATGCCTGCTGTTTTTTTTTTTTTTCCTCTCTCTTCCTACCCTCTCATACTTTAGTGTCTCATCAGTGAAATAATCTGCACCAACAAAGGGAAGTCTAGTTTGAAGGTAGAATGAAAGCTAGAAATGTTCTAGAAATGAAAGTGACATTAGGTTTTGGTGGAAGAGCTTTTCAAGCTCTAAGGAAGATAAGATTGCATTTCTGATTGATGTTATTGCCTTCTACATTTTAAAGTTTGTGGCTGTAGGAAGGAAGCTCTTTACTACCATCTGAAGAGATGAGGTTGAAGGGCCAGAGAAAGGGAACCCAACTTGACTTCTGAATACTTCTGTAATGAATGACATGATATGTCCATGGAAACATAGTAAATATTCCAATTTCTGCGTGTTGGGGTTTAAAGCTAGGAAGAATGACTGATTCAGTGGAAAGGCTGAGGCCTGAGTGCCTATTTGGCAGTACAAGTGAGCAACCATCCCATATGCTACACCTTGGACTGTCCCACAATATTTATATTGTGCCTACACACATCTGTCTGTTACCATTATTATGTTAACATTGCCAAGGCAGTGAAAGGCCCATTCTTGCTCCATGCAGAACACTAATGGTCACCTTCTCTTCGACTCCTAGTCAACAAGATGAGCCACTCAAAATTGTTCTGTAGTCTGAGATATCTGAGATACCTTCATCCCTGGAAAGGTGTAAGCCTACACTATAGTCAGATGGTCCCTTGAATTTTTCTTACTTCCCAGTCTCTTTTTCATTCTCCACAGGTGTCCCCTTAAGTACATCTCCTACATATCTAATCCCATGCTTCTATTTGCCTCTCAGATGAGAGCTGATGGAGAGCAAAAGAACCAGTTGAAAACCAAAGGTATGCAAGCCACCAGGATCCTTTTGTAACTGCTTCCTTTCCCAAGGATAGCTCCAAAAGCCCACGATGTCTTTTTACACAATGATTACCTGGTTGGCCTCCTTCTTTTCTTAACCCCTATAATGATTAAAACAAAGACAATGGTTAGCCCAGCTCCTTTCTAACATTCCTCTTCCCATTTCTCTTACAATCTTATCTGAGTTCATCAGGACCTTCACAGGCCTTCTGATCTAGGCAGTTTCTTTCTCCAAACTATTCTACCCTCCAACACATACTCTTCACATTCTTTGCATTTCTCAAAGGCATCGGGGAGCTCTCTCCTGACTGCCTTTATATGACATGTGTCTTGTTTCTTATAACCAAGACAAGCCTTCCCTGACTAAACTTCTCATTCAGCATCAGAGCCCAGATCAGACATTACTACAACCTGAGAAGGACTCCCTGACTTTTTTTCTGCCAAGTCCTGCTTCCAGCCCTTCCTGTATGTTCCTGTATGTTTCTGTATGTTCTTTCTTGGTAGTGTTTCTCCAATATTGTCCAGATTGTTATCATCTCTTTCTAAATCTCAAACAATATAGAAGCTGTTTGTTACCAGAAGCTCTGTAGCTCTGTATTTGTAACCAGCATGTTTGTACACATGTATACTGATTAAATAATGTTTAACATTGTATGTGTTCTTTATACCACCTTCACAACTTCCAGTATATTCTCTTATACTTTTCATACTTTTATCTAAAGTATTTTATTCGATGGAATATAAGTTAATATATAGACCATACTCTAGGATCTCAGATAGAAGAGAACTATGTGAAAACAATTGTATTCTAAGGGTAGAAATTACAAAATACTATTGAAGTTGAATTACAAGAACCAGTATTACAGAATAAGAAAGATAGAGTCAAAAGACCAGACTTCAATTCTAGGTCTGAGGCATGCAATGGTATCATAGATAAGTTGTGTTACCAGTCCCTGACAGGCTGCATTTGTAAGGTGAGCATAAGAATATATACTTTAAGGAATATTGTGGGGCTCACTTAGATAACATGTAGCTGTCTTCAAAATACATCTATGCCATTCTTAAAGGTAAAAGGTGCTTAGTAGCTAGGTGAGAATTACATACAAGGGGTATGATTATGGCTCTTTTGAGGTCCTAGAAAACAATAGCTATTTGGCAGAAAGGCTGGAGTGAACTTGGCAGATTATCAGGAAATTAACATAATGCTAAATCAGAGGGTTCTCCTAGGCTACACAATCTGCTCTCAAATTCTGACATATCCTCACCTTTTCGTGCAAACCCCAACATTCTACCCATAAGCCTTTCAATCAAATTGTATGCACCTATTTACAACCCATTTTTTACAGTCCACCACTCTGCTGTCTTGGAGACATGCTGTCCCTCTGCATTGTTCTCTGCTCGGTCTTGACTCAGCTGGACAGTGAATCCCAATACTTCTTGATTGATAATGCTGACAAAAATAAATTTCATTTAATATAATGCTATGAATTTTGGGAACACAAATTTAAACCACAGCTAAGCCCTAGATAAACTAGGACTGGGATATTGTGAACCAAGCTTAGCAGGATTATAGAACAATAAAAATCCCAGCTGCCTCTGGATCCATAGGGAAAAAGGCTTGACCTACATTGGCAAAGTTTCCCTCCATGCACTAGGAACTGAGTATAAATCTGTGGATCAAACATCAATCGCCTTTCCTGTCTACAGGTTTTATTTGTCAGAAAATATGATTTTTGTAATATATTCAGGGTTTATTTGTCATATAAAAAGCATTAGCACTTTATTTCTTTTGATGGCTAATTCTACTGTGTAGATTTATTTTTACCTGTTCATTGTTTGATGATTCCCCTGCTTCTCTTGTGAGTAATGCTACTATGAATATATTTTTCATAGTACACCTTTTTTGTGACTACGTATTTTCAGCTTTCTCAAATATGTATTTAAAATGACTCCATTATGTAATAATGCCATATTAAGCTTTTAAAAAAAAAATTCACAGTCAACCCTTTTACTTTCCAACCAACAATGTAACTGAATTTCAGATTCTACACATCCTCAGCAGTCACTGTTACTGAACTCTCCAATATTATCATAAATAAATAACCCTTAGGCACTGAATAGCAATGGGCTGACCCCTCCCTTTTACTGAGTTTTCCTGACACTCTGCTCAAATTAACTTATCATAAGTAAGCTGTTTAATTCTCTTCTAAAAATTGTTTTCTATTGACCTACCTGATTTCCATGTATGTCAGGACCACACTGTCTTGATAAAAACTTTAAAATAGAAACTGAAGTCCTCTATCTTTACTTTCTCAGTCTTTGCAATTTTGTACCCAATGCAGTTGAAAGTTTAATAGAAATTTCATTTTATATAGGCTAAAATTTGAATAGCAGGAGATCAATTATACATGAATACAGTGTTTTCTGTCTATTTAGATTTTGTTTAATTACTTTCACTGATTTTTCTTTTAGTTTTTAGTGTGTAAGCCTTAAAGTTATTTGGCTAAAAATTTTTAAGGTTAATTTTTATTGATATTATAATAAATGGAATTATTCTCTTTATTGAATTTTCAGAATAGAATATTCTCTCATGTAAAGCTTATCTTCCTCTTTTCATCCTGCAAATGATAATTGATAGACTCACATGTCTTCACTATTCTGGGTATGTATGTGTTGCATATAGTTTTATTGATACTGCCTTTGCTCTGGGATCAGCTATCACCAGCCCCCACCTGTCTTTCCTTTTGTTCTACTCGCCTTTAGCTCCAGGATGTGACCATGCTACCAGCCCCTTCCTGAGATCCTTAAATCTGTGGATAAAACACACACACACACACACACACACACACACACACACACACAATTTATTCCTGTACAATTTGCCTTCTTGGCACAATTGCTGGGCACTACTATCTCCCACCTGGAAAAGCATGCCCTTATCAATTTCTTAAATTACTCTCTTACACCTTCCCTAAACTTAGTGACTAAACCCATCTAGACTCTGCCAAACATCCATTATGACCTATCTGTAGTAGTGGACCCAGGCCCCAGCTCCCCCTGAGACCTCACATGGCTGCTGCAATCTTCTAGTTCCAAAGCATGGCACAAATTCCTCTGTCCTTGAGTTCTTCTACCTGTTTCCAGGGACCATGAAGTCCCACCTCTACCTTCTACTCAGCAATTGGTTAACGGTTTTCTTTACTGACAAATCGAGAACCAATGGAGGAACAGGACCTTAATAGCAGAACCTCCCCTTACAGCTCACCCTTGTTGTCCAATTTAAAAAAAAAAAAAACAAAAAACCACCTCTTCTCTTAGATATGAAGCTATGAATTGAACAAAGCCATAACAATCATGTAAATTACCCAGTATGATATATGAATGGCATCCAGTCTATCATATTTGTCATTTAAATAAAGTACTCTGCCATCATTCCTAACTGAGTTATAATTCTATCCCTAGATTATGTTTAGATTTTAGATTTTAGCCTATAATGCAACCTGAAAACCATGTCATCTACTCTGTAAATTCTCTCTCTCTCTCTCTCTCTCTCTCTCTCTCTCTCTCTCTCTCTCTCTCT
>JANHMN010000014.1:202495-230264 GCA_030674055.1 Rhabdomys pumilio | reverse complement strand
TCTCTCTCTCTCTCTCTCTCTCTCTCTCTCTCTCTCTCTCTCTCTCTGTGTGTGTGTGTATGTGTGTGTGTGTGTGTGTGTGTGTGTGTGTGTGTCTTTCTGTTAAACAACTTGAGTTTAATTAAGAGACTAAAACCAGTTTTCAACCCCATAGGAAATCTGAGGACTTAAACATTACCTGGGTATATTAGGAAGCACCAAGCATAGCTTCTCAAACAACGGTGGAAACAGTTGACCACGTGAGCAGGTTCTTAATTCTTCAAAACTTTGAAACATTAATCTTTGGCCTTCTTACCTCAAAACCTTGGAACATCAGTCTTTGGCCTTCTATCCCAGGATCATCTGATAGATCTTGGAAAGAAGAATTATTGAGGAATGCTCACCCTGTTTTGACAAAGCCAACAGCCAACTATTCTGCATAATATGTCCTTTTCCTAGACACTATTTGTCTGTAAATGAAAGACAATTTTTTGGCTACCTTGCCATGATAAATAAATTTGCCTGGGGGTAAAGATGCTCAATATCTTCTTTTAACCAGAATGAGGTTCTGTCAGGAGCAGAATGTCTCATTTTCAAATGATTAAGTAACTCCTTCCGGTCTGGACCCAATCACTGAGCAGACCACGTGAGGCAGCTCTGCCCCAATGTCACAGAACCCAAAAGAAGCGAGCCTTCCAGGAGCTCTAACCCAGGCAGTATATTAGGAAAGGAGACAGCAACACCCGCCTAAAACAGAGAGTAACTGGGACCCACTAGGATTCAGGAAGTAACTCCTGGCCTGGAGCACTGATTTCTTCCTGTCTTCCTCTGAGCACTAAGCAGAACTTGGGCCCCAGCTCTAATCCCAGTGGTAACACCCACCCAACACAGTTCTGATACAACCAAAATAATAGGAAAGACAGGCTGCAGTCAGAGAAAGGTCAGGTAGCACTAAAAAGATCCAGATGGCAGAATGCAAGCACAAGAACATAAGCATCAGCAACCCAGGGTACTTGGCATCATTAGAACCTAGTTCTCCCACACAAAAAAAGTCCTGAATTTCTCATATCACTAGGAAAGCAAGATTCAGATTTAGAATCACTTCTAATGATGATGATAGAGGACTTTAAGAAGGACATAAATAACACTCTCAAAGAATTTTGAGAAGAACACAGGTAAACAGGTAGCAGCCTTTAAAGAGGAAACACAAAAATCCCTTAAAGAATTACAAGAGAACACAACCAAACTGGTGAAGAAACTGAATAAACAATACAGGACATAAAAATGGAAGTAGAAAAAATAAAAACACCAAGTGCACAAAATAAAGAAAGAATACTAAATGCAGTAAGGGAAAAAGGCTAAGTAACATATAAAGGCAGACCTATCAGAATTACACTAGACTTCTCACCAGATACTACAAAAGCAAGAAGATCCTGGATAGATGTCATACAGTCCCTAAGAGAACACAAATGCCAGCCCAGAATACTATACCCAGCAAAACTCTCAATTACCATAGATGGAAAAACCAAGATATTCCACGACAAAACCAAATTTACACAATATCTTTCCACAAACCCAGCATTACAAAGGATAATAGCACCAATAAAAGGAAGGAAATTATACCCTAGAACAAGCAAGAAGGTAATCCTCTTTCAACAAATCCAAAAGAATATAGCCACACAAAGATAATTCCACCTCTAATAACAAAAATAACAGGAAGCAACAACCACTGTTCCTTAATATCTCTTAACAGCAATGGATTCAATGCCCCAATTAAAAGACATAGGCTAATTGACTGGATACGTAAACAGGACACAGCATTTTGCTGCACACAGGAAACCCACCTCAGTGACAAAGACAGACTTTACCTTAGAGTAAAAGGCTAGAAAACAATTTTTCAAGCAAATGGTCCTAAGAAACAAGCTGGAGTAGTCATTCTAAAATCTCCAGCCCAAGAACACAAAGGGAGGGACTCATGGCTCCACCTGTATAGGTAGTTGAGGGTGGTCTTGCCAGGCATCAGTGGAAGTGGAGGGCCTTGGTGCCTAAAAATTTGGATTCCCCAGTGTTGGGGAATTTCAAGAGCAGGGAAGCAAGAGTGAGAGGATGGTGGAAACACACCCTCATAGTCATTGGAGGAGAAGGGATGAGGTAAGGGGTTAGGCATCAGTGGAAGTGTAAGGCCTTGGTGCCTGATAGTTTGGATTCCCTAGTGTCAGGGAATTCAAGAGCAGGGAGGCAGTAATAGGAGGATGGTGGGAGCATACCCTCATAAAAACTTCCACAATTATATGGATTAGACATGACAGAGGCAGGCCACCAAAGACTAGATTCCAGAATTCAAACAAAAAATTATCTTGATACTAAAATTTGTTTGGATAACTGTATATTGCAGAATACACAGCCTCGGTGTATTTACTCATCAAACGAGCTGAGCAGAACTGCTCGAACCTCTGATGTCCTGAAATTCTAGCTGGATGCAGTGAAGACACAGTGTCAGAGACTTATCAATTTACTCTTCCCCCTGCACCTCTTCTAATAACTCAATGCCCTTAATCAGCTTGAAGAAGTTAATGAAGATTCGATACCCCTATCCCCTGGGCTTGGGGACTGAGGTAATTAATATTGGGCTGTATTTCTAGGGGAAAGTAGTGGTTTTGTTGGAACAGGGAACATTAGGTAGGATTTAATGCATAGCCATAACCTATTGATAGAAATATGTATAATTGTTATTAAGATGAAGGTATAATTTCTTAAATGGTACAAAAATTATTTTCACTTCAAATTTAAGGTTTTCATTGGTATGAGCTTCTTATTAATATAAAAGTGAGATTAATATTGTTACTCTCATAGGCATTGTGCCTACATAACACATTTAGGAATACAAGGCTTAGACCCAGTCCTTCTTTAACTTTTCTAACTGATTTGAGATGGTTAGCCTGTGAGTTAAGGGCCTATAGCAAATTCATGGCTGTGAGTTTATTGTTAGGGAGTTTTCTATATTTTCTGTAGAAATAGCTGAGAGGAGTTAACAGACAACAGTCCAGATTGCCTTACATCGATAGTTGGTTTTCAAAACGTGAGAAGTCCATAGAATTGACAAATTCTGTGTCAAAAAAATTACATTACATTAATTACATTAATTATAAAATTAATTACATTAATACAAAAAATATTTCTGTATTAATGTTCATTTTGATAAGAGACTTGTCTGCTCCTGACAGCTTTCTGTCTTTGGATTCTAAGAAGAAATTGAGCATCTTTGGAGTTACTCCAGTTGTGGTGAGACAGCTACTAGGCAAGAATTGCCTCTTTTCATCTATGGACAAATCACTGTCCAGTAAAAGACACACTTGCAGAATAGTCAGCTAATTATATCTGCTAAGACAGAGTAATCAGCCTTTAAAAATTCTGCATCACTAGGTCTGTCAGATGATCCTGGGCCAGAAGGCTGAAGATAGGATGCTCCAACGTTTTGTAGTATGGGGACTGTCCAGGTGTTCAGCAGTCTCTATAATTTGGCCAAGTTTTAGAAGTTATGCTTTGTGCGTCCCATAATTTCAGTTAACTCAGTCATTCTGGATTTCTGACTGGGTTGAAGACTTCTAGTCTCATCGCCAATCCCAGCTATTTACTTTGAGAGAAAAGATTTGAGAGGATAGTTTTCAGCTGACATTCATTCTAAAGCCATGAAAAAAAGCCAGGTTCAGAACTAAGTCTTTTAGTTAGGAGGGATGATAGAGGTTCTGGTTCATCAACAAAATGATGGACTGGGTATTAGGTCTATCTTGTACCTTACTGACACAAATTGGTATAATTATGCTCTAATTGTATTTTAAGAGAAAAGATTTTTTTAAATAGGAAGGGTGATATGTAGGAGGAGCTAAGGTGGGAGGTGTAATGAGAGGAAGAGACGGAGTAAGGAGAGGAGTAGAAGGAGAGGAGGAGCTAGGTGACCAGAAAAGGGGGGGGGACATGGAGGCAGATGTTTGCATGTCTCTGCCAGTCAAAGGTAGTTGGTATATCTAGGTTGGGTATTGGGTTACACTTCTGATTGTATGGGCATCTTGCTATTGAGCATTACCAATAAATAAATACTAAAGCCTTTGATTAACATTAAAAAATAGTATAAAAGCAAAAGGAGGGTGGGATAGGTGTTTTCTAGGGATGAGAAACAGGATGGCATCTGAAATGTAAATAAAATATCCAATAAAGAAAAAAAATGAAATACAAAAAAATGATTAAATAACATTAAATGTCACATTCTGTGGATTTCTGACATTTTTGAAGACTATCTATCTACATACAAAATAATCTGAACTGTTAAACCTTGTTTACTCTTAGCCATTTCTCATTAAAATATTTTGAAAACACCTTTTTAGAACTAACTCAGAATCATAAGTTTGTTATCTCATGATTTGGAATAACATTTGTAATAGGGTTTGTAATAGCAGTTATTAGAAGGACTGGGTCTAAGATTTATATTAAATGAGTTGCATAGACACAATGCCTTTCTTAGAGTAATGATATTAATCTCAAATTTTGTAACAATATAAGAAATTAATTTAATCACAGCACTTGGGAGGCAGAGGCAGGTGGATTTCTGAGTTTAAAGCCAGCCTGGTCTACAGAGTGAGTTCCATGACAGTCAAGGCTATACATAGAAACCCTGTCTTGGAAAAAAAGAAAGAAAGAAAGAAAGAAAGAAAGAAAGAAAGAAAGAAAGAAAGAAAGAAAGAAAGAAAGATAGGAAGAAATTGTACCAATGAAAACTTTAAATTTGTATCAAAATTAATGCTGTACCAAGGTAAAAAATTGTAACTTCAACTTTGCATCAGTTATAAAGATTTCTACCACTTAAAATTATGGCTACACTATCAATTCCACCTATTTCCTTCCTGTCCAGAATTATGACCATTCACAAATTATCCATTTAAATGACAACTTTTCTGTAATTTGTAAAATAACCATTACCAGATCCCCAAACAGACAGAATTGGGCTCATGACTCTCTATAACTTCTGGCTGAAAGGGGGATGACAAAAAATTCTTTAAAGGGATGAGGAGGAAAATTAGAAAATCTGGTTAGCCTTAAGGCAAGCTATCTTTTTCATCTATTATCCAGTATCTGTACACTTAGAAGGCTCGGGTCTTGACTAAATTTCTCACTGGATCCATTTGAAAGGTTGAATGAGGTAAAATGACCATGACACAGGGCTTCCAAGCAAGTCAGCTCAGCATCTCTGAGGATGAATCTTGCCAAAGCTATACGTTCTGCAATATATAAAACCAGCATTTTAATACCATTAAGATATACAGATGGATTATACAGGGTGCACAGATTAGCTGAGGATGAAGTTCTGCTCCTTGTCTGAGCATGTAAAAAGCAGCTGTCTTTTTTATGACTTAATTTATTGATAACCAATTATAATAGGTCTTCAATAATGCCATATGAAGAATGACACAAAGAGCCTTTACCTGTCCTGGTTGATTCTCTTGAATTTTTCTAGTTTATCAGAGTATCTTCTCCTGTCATATCTGATCCATATCACTCTGGAAGGGCTCCAGAGCCTACTTTCCTTTCCTGTCAACACAAAGGCAGAGCCTTTCTCCCAAAACAGCATGTTCTTTGTCCAAAACTGGAAGTCATCAAACTTTTAGCTTGACTTCTCTCCAAGAGGAATCCCAATATAACCAAACTCAAACTCCCACTCATTTTGATAATTAAAAGAATTCAAAGCAAATAAAGCAATCTAAACAAATGTTATCTGTTAAAGGGGTGCTCCTACTGTCCCCCATCCTGACCTTCCATGAGATCCAAGACCTCAATTACTTATTTAATATCTCTGTATACTTGCGGCATGAGTCAATTTCCAGGCTCTTTATTTAATTTATCTAACGGACTAAATTCCTACTGTCTGAAATAGGCTAGGCACCCTATCCTCTGCTTACTGTATAAGCCTATTCTAGGCTTCTAATCTGTCAGGCAGGAATATTGATTCCAGAATTCCCATGGTGCCCACATTCAAAGAATTTAAGTATTGTTCTGGCAGGACCTTATCAAATTTTTTCTAAAGCATTTCTTCATTCAATCTCCCTTCTATCCCTAAGAACAATTAAATCTCATTTATCTCTAACCTTTATCTGCTTGTTGCAGGCTAGCAGCCTCTCTATGCTTTCCTCCAATAAATCTTTTCTCTTTTCACAACAGGGGATTTCAGCATCCCTGAGCTGAGGCTCCCCACATGCTGGACCCACCACATTACTCACTCTTTCTCTCTCTCTCTCTCTCTCTCTCTCTCTCTCTCTCTCTCTCTCTGTCTTTCTCTCTGAGAAACCAGTTTTCCTCTTCCTAAACTTATATCACTATGTGTATGTGATCAATCTGAGGATTCCTAAATTAATAGTAGATTCTCCCCATCCATGTTATGAGCCATCTGTTGCATGTAGTTTTATCACTATTACCTTTGTTCCAGGATTGGCCATCACCAGGCCACACCCAATTTCCCTTTTGTTCTACCCACCTTTAGCTCCAGGAAGTGATCATGCTACCAACCCCCTCCCAAGACCCTTGTATCTGAGGATAAAAGAAACACACACAATTTATTCCTGTACAATTACTGAGCATTACTATCTCCCACCTGGAAAAACCTGCACTTAATCAATTTCTTGACTCAGTTTCTTCCACCTGTCCTAAATTTAGTGGCTAATTCCATCTGGCCCCAGTCAAACATCCATGAGTACCTTAGTGTTTTATGCAGGGTGATAAATAGGGATATATATATATTTTTTTACATCCAGATATCCAATTTAGCCAGCACCATTTATTGAAGATGCTTTCTTTTTTCCATTCTAGGATTTTGGCTTCTTTGTTAAAAATCAAGTGGCTGGAGGTGTATAGGGCTATTTCTAGGTCTTTGATTTGATTCCATTGATCAACCTGTCAGTTTCTCTACCAATACCATGCAGGTTTTGTTTGTTTGTTTGTTTGTTTGTTTGTTTGATTAATTTTGCTTTTTGTGGTTGTTGGTTTTTTTAATCACTATTGCTCTGTAGTACAGCTTGAGGCCAGGGATGGTGATTTCTCCAGAGGTTCTTTTATTGTTCAGGATTGTTTTCACTATCCTGGATTTTTTTGTTTTTCCATATGAATTTGAAAATTGGTGTTTCCATGTCTATGAAGAATTGTGTTAGGATTTTAAATGGCAATTGTTTTTAACCTTTAAATTACTTTTGGTAAGATGGCTATTTTAACCATATTAATCCTACCTATCCATGAGCATGTGAGATTTTTCTATCTTCTGATATACTCTTCAATTTCATTCTTCCAATGCTTGAAATTCTTGTCATACAGATCTTTCACTTGCTTGGTTAAAGTTATACAAAGATATTTTATATGATTCGTGGCTATCATGAAGGGTGGTGTTTCCATAATTTTTTCTGCTTGTTCATTATTTATATAAAGCAAGGCTACTAATTTCTTTCTTTTTTTTTTAACTTTTTAAAATTTTTTCTCAATCTGCTTTTATACCATTTTAATTAAATGCAAGTATTAAAGTCAGTTCTAGGTTGAAAAACTAGCAATACAATAGATGCAAATAGTCAAAAAACAAGCAAGACCATAAACACAAGTAGTCAAAGAACAAGCAAGGCAATAAACAAAGTCCCACGATCACTCCCGGGATCACTGTTTCGAAGAGCTTATCAGAATGACCAAAATATTTGAGCCTACTTTCCTGTTCTAGTCCAAAGTCGTTTTCATGCCTGAAGCCTACTTCTTTGTTCTAGCCTAAGATTTAGATTCCTGCCTGAAATTACTTCTTTGTTCTAGCCTAAAGTCAGATTTTTGCCTGAAGCACATTTTCTTGTCCTTGGCCAATATCAGATTCCTGCCAAGCAGCCCCCAAAGCTCTCCACATCTCCCCCTTTTCTATTTCATAAAAAAACTAAGCCTGTCTTAGGTCATTCTGACAAGAATGCTTTCTTTACCCATCATGAAATATGCATTATCAAAGGCAATGCACTTCCATCTTAGGTTGGTAAGACTCTCTGCAGAATCTTACTCGTTCTTGGCTTGCCAGCCTGTTAAATTAATAATTCTGTCTGAGGGTCCATTTTCAGTTTCATGCTATGTACTTTGGCTGCCAACATGTTGATGTTGTTAAAGAGAAGCTTTAACACGGCAGGCAGGAATAAACATATTCCCAGGACAAAAAGGGCTAGCATGATCAAGGTATAGATGCCATTCTTGAAGCTTGACCACAATGGAAATACTGACCAGAGGCCATGGATAACTTTATCAGCATTATCTGCAGCATCATAGCTCAACAGAGCAGCATTCTTTAAATTCATAATCTCACTATGCAAAGTTAAAACATCCAGAGAGGTGCTATAATTTTGCCAAATACCCTGCAAGTATCTTTAAACTTTTTTCTAATTATAATGGCTATCATTGTAAATTTTAGAAGTAACACAAATCAATTGCTATTTGGCATGACACTCGAGATGTCTCCTTACTCTTAAACTCTGAACCTCATTCCAATAATTTGAATAGAATAAAGAGCATCAAACTGTTGTCCAAAATGCCTATTTAAATTCTTTTGTATACTCAACAGATTAGTAACCTTTTTTTGCTAAATGATTAACAAAAGTAGCTGTCTTAACTTATTGTGTCAAAGTAATTGCAGAAGCAGTATTAATTGCTTGCAATTAATGTAATTAAAGCTATTATGCCAGCAATAATCAAGCCCACTACCCTCTTGCTTCTGCTTAAAGCTTAACTCAATTTTTCCAGACCTTCTCTGGCCCTTTTCATGCTCTCTTTAATCAACCCTGTTTTGTCTATGTAAAAGCAGCATTCTTCTTTAAGGGCTGTACACAGTCTAGAGCTGTACACAGTCTTTTCTATTGTAAAAGAGAAAATCAAGTCCAATAAAGTCCTTTGCAATTTTGGGGGATTGAATCAGACAGAGAAATGAGAGATTTCTTCAGACTAGTTATGTCAATCTATAGCTGTTTGATGTCCTTGTCAAAGGCCCATTGGAGTTCTGAGTACAATAAGTCCAGAGGCCAGCATCAGGATTAGAACTCCTAAAAGCAGACATCATGGGCGATTAATTTTTACCTGGAAAGGAAAAAAGAAGGGAATTCTCAGGGAAATTTCTTTTCCCTGGATGTCAATTGTTATTCATCTTATTTATAATTGGGCCCAGCTTTGTGGGGGTATCTATTTAGTTCATTAATCTTTTTGGCCGCCATTTAGCTGTGCCTGCTCTGGTATCAAACAGGCATATCAATCCTTGGCACCATATAGGAACTGGGTCCTGGCCATTCCATTTAAGGGTAAGAGGGTCCTTCCACGTAGTTGTGGCATAGTTTTTATTGGTCTCACTGATGCCAGAGGCAATCAGAGACAGATTTGCTGTGAACTTTCAGTTTTAGAAAGTTAAGAGTAAACAAGGCGTGCTCCTTCAACCCTCAGAGAGTCATGAAGACACTATTTAAAGAAATGTAATTCTTTATTAATAATCTCTTTTATCAAAAGACTATTATAAAACAGCCAACAATTAATCAATCTATATACTATATCAATTAATGAGAGCTTCTTCTACTTTTTGTAAAATTACTCTTCTTTTGTCAATTAATTGTTGAGGGAAATTAGGATTTGCATCTCTCTTGAGAATATTAAACAGAGACATAAATTCTTTTGTGAAGAGCATAAAATAAGATTCTAGCCAATAAGCATCTCCTGAAAATGTTTGAAAATCAAATTCAATATTTTTTATAGCTGAGTAATACACCACTGTGTATATGTACCACATTTTTGGTATCCATTCCTCTGTTGAGGGACATCTGGGTTCTTTCCAGCTTTTAGCTATTATAAATAAGGCTGCTATGAACATAGTGGAGCATATGTCCTTGTTATATTTTGGAGTATCTTCTGGGCATATGCCCAGGAGTGGTATAGCTGCATCTTCAGGTACTGCTATGTCCAATTTTCTGAGTAACCGCCAGACTGATTTCCAGAGTGGTTGTACCAGCTTGCAATCCCATCAACAATGGAGAAGTATTCCTCTTTCTCCACATCCTTGCCAGCATCTACCATCACTTGAGTGTTTTATTTTAGCCATTCTGACTGGTGTGAGGTGGTAACTCAGGGTTGTTTTGACTTGCATTTCCCTGATGACTAAGGATGTTGAGCATTTCTTATGGTGTTTCTCAGCCATTCAAATTTCCTCAGTTGAGAATTCTTTGTTTAACTCAGTACCTCATTTTTAATAGGGTTATTTGGTTGTCTGGAGTCTAATTACTTGAGTTCTTTGTGTATATTGGATATTAGCCTTCTATCAGATTTAGGATTAGTAATGATCTTTTCCCAATCTGTTGGTTGATGTTTTGTCTTATTGACAATGTCTTTTGCCTTACAGAAGCTTTGCAACTTTATGAGGTCCCATTTGTTAATTCTTGATCTTAGAGCTTAAGTCATTGGTATTCCTTTCAGGAAATTTTCCCCTGTGCCTAGGTATTCGAGGGTCTTTCCCACTTTCTCTTCTATTAGTTTCAGTGTATTTGGTTTTATGTGAAGGTCATTTATCCACTTGGACTTGAGTTTTGTACCAGGGGATAAGAATGGATTAATTTTCATTCTTCTTCATGCTGACCTCCAGTTGAGCCAGCACTATTTGTTGAAAATACTGTTCTTTTTCCACTGGATGGTTTTAGCTCCTTTGTCAAAGATCAAGTGACCATAGGTGTGTGGGTTCATTTCTGGATCTTCAGTTCTATTCCACTAATCTTCCTGATCAAGTGACCATATGTGTGTGGGTCCATTTCTAGATCTTCAATTCTATTCCACTGATCCTCCTGCCTGTCTCTGTACCAATGCCATGCAGTTTTTATCACTACTGCTCTGTAGTACAGTTTGAGGTCAGGGATGGTGATTCCTCCAGAAGTTCTTTTATTGTTTAGAATGGTTCACTTCTGTTAATTTCACTGTGTCTCTGTTTAGTTTCTGTTTCCATGATCTGTTCATTGCTGAGAGTGGGGTGTTGAAATCCCTCACTATTATTGTGTAAGGTGCAATGTATGCTTTGAACTTTAGTAGTTTCTTTTATTTGTGTGGTTGCCCTTGTATTTGGGGCATAGATGTTCAGAACTGAGAGTTCATCTTGGTACATTTTTCCTTTGATGAGTATGAAGTGTCCTTACTTATCTTTTTCGATTACTTCTGGATGAAAATCAATTCTATTTGATATTAGAATTGCTACTCCAGCTTGTTTCTTGGGACCATTTGCTTGGAAGATTGTTTTCCATCCTTTTACTCTGAGGTAGTGTCTGTTTTTGTCACAGAGGTGCATATCCTGTATGCAGCAAAATTCTGGGTTCTGTTTATGTATACAGTCTGATAGTCTATGTCTTTTTATTGGAGAATTGAGCCTATTGATATTAAGAGATATTAAGGAAAAATGATTGTTGCTTCCTGTTATTTTTGTTGTTAGCGGTGGAATTATGTTTGTGTAACTATCTTCTTTTGGGGTTGTTGGAAGACTACTTTCTTGCTTTTTCTAGGTTGTAGTTTCCCTCCTTGTGTTGGAGTTTTCCATCCATTTTCCTTTATAGTGCTAGATTTGTGGTAAGATATTGTGTAAATTTGGTTTTGTCATGGAATATCTTGGTTTCTCCATCAATTGTGATTGAGAGCTTTGCTGGGTATAGTACTCTGGGTTGGCATTTGTGATCTCTTAAGGTCTGTATGATATCAGTCCAGGATGTTCTAGCTTTCATAGTATCTGGTGAGAAGTTTGGTGTAATTCTGATAGGTCTGCCTTTATATGTTACTTTGCCTTTTTTCCTTACTGCTTTTAGTATTATTTCTTTGTTTTGTATATTTAATGTTTTGATTGTTATGTGTTGGGAGGTATTTCTTTTTTGGTCTAGTCTATTTGGGGTTTTGTAGGCTTCTTGTATATTTAAGGACATCTCTTTCTTTAGGTTAGGGAAGTTTTCCTCTATAATTTTGTTGAAGATATTTACTGACCCTTTAAGTTAGGAATGGTTTGGTCTTCTCATTGTGTCCTGGATTTTCTGGAAGTTTGGGGTTAGGAGCTTTTTTCATTTCACATTTTCTTTGACAGTTGTTTCAATTTTTTCCATGGTATCTTCTGTGAAAGAAATTCTCTCTATCTCTTGTATTCTGTTGGTGATGTTTGCGTCTATGACTTCTGATCTTTTTCTTAGGTTTTCTATCTCCAGGGTAGTCTCCTTTGAGATTTTTTTTTTATTGTTTCTACTTCCATTTTTAGATCCTGGACGGTTTTGTTTAATTCCTTCACCTGTTTGGTTGTGTTTTCTTGCAGTTCATTAATGGCTTCTACCTGTTTACCTGTGTTCTCCTCAAGTTCTTTGAGAGTGTTATTTATGTTTTTTTTAAAGTCCTCTATCATCATCATGAGAAATGATTTTAATTCTGAATCCTGCTTTTCCAGTGATGTGCTTTTCAGGACTTTCTATGGTGGGAGAACTGGGTTCTGGTGATGCAAAGTAACTTTGATTTCTGTTATTTATGTTCTTGTGCTTGCTTTTCGCCATTTGGTTAGCTCTAGTGCTACCTGCACTCACTGGTTCTGACTGGAGCCTACCTTTCCAGTTATCTTGCTTGTATCAGAACTCCTCAGGGTCCAGATTTCTCTGTGATACTGTGATCCTGAGCTCCAGCTGCCCTGGGTTCAGTGGCTCTTCTAGGATATCTCAGGATATAGTCTCTCCACAGTAGCAGGCCAGCTAGGTGTCTGCTGCCCTGAATGCAGTGTCTCCTCTAGGATGTCTCAGGATAAGATATCTTCATGGGAGCACACCAGCTAGGTGTTCGCTGCTCTGAGTGTAGTCGCTCCTCTATAATGTCTCAGGATATGGTGTCTTCTGCTCTGAGTTCAGTGGCTCCTCTAGGATTCCTCAGGATATGGTGTCCCCTACTCTCAGGTCAGTGGCCTCTCTAGGATGTCCAATCTGTTTGGTGTTCTACAAGTCTTTTGTATGTTTACAGTTTATTCTTTTCTTTATGTTAGGGAAGTCTTCTATGATTTTGTTTAAGGTTTTACTGGCCTTTTATACTGGAAATCTTTATCCTTTTCTATTTCTACTATTCTTCAGTTTGGTCTTTTCATAATGTTCCAAATTTCCTGCATGTTTTGGGTTATGAACTTTTTACATTTGGCATTTTCTTTAACCAGTGTATCAATTTCTTCTATGGTGTACCTTCTACACCTGAAATTCTCTCTTCCATCTCTCTTATTCTGCTGATGATGCTTATATCTGTAGTTCCTATTCTCTTTCCTAGATTTTACATCTCCAGTGTTGCCTTCATTTGTATTTTCTTTATTGACTCTATTTTTATTTTTATGTCCTGGACAGTTTTATTAATTTTCCTCACCTGTTTGATTGTATTTTCCTGTATTTTTAGGGGGTTGTTTAATTTAGTTTTTAAGGACTTCTACTTGTTTGATTGTGTTTTTCTGTATTGCTTTAAGTGAAATACTTATATTTTCTTTAAAGGCCTCCATGATCTTCCTGAGATGGGATTTAAGATCACAGTCTTGCTCTTCAGATGTGTTAGGATATTCACAGCTTGCTGTAGTAGGGAGAGATGGCTTCTAATGGTGCCATATTGCATTGGTTCCTGTTGATTATTTTCTTGTTCTTGACCTTTGCAATTTGGTTGTCTCTGTTTTGGCAGTTCCAGGTTTGAGCATGCCTCTTGGGAGGTAGGCAGAACTGTGAGGTTGAGTGTACTGCAATGTGCTGATCTGGGACTGCAGGTGTAGGTGTGGATTGGAAGGAGGATGGAAACCAGAACTACTGGCTTGCTATGGTCTCAGCAGGTTTTCAGGGAGAAGTGAAGGGGCAGAGGAGCAGAGGGGGGTCTCACCTATGTATCTCAGGTTAGAGCAGACCTCCTGGGAGGCAGGTGGAATTGTGGAGTAGTATGAGGCATGCTGATCCAGAACTGCAGCTGTAGTTGCAAGCCTGAAGGAAAATGGAGTTCTGACCAGTTATTAATTTTTTTAAGGAGGTGAGCTTGTTTTTCTAGTCAAGTGGTTGACTCTCAAAAAAATCTGAGAAAAGCAACACTACAGTGAGAAACTTGACAAACACTACAGATACTCAGGTAACATCATACCTGATAGCTCACATTCTGTCCTTAACATGGTGCAGTATGAATGACCCTTCACCTTTCAGATAGTCCTCAAAAGTCTATCAGTTGAGAAAAGCACCAAACAAACCCAAATTAAAATGCCTGGGTTACATTGTTCAATATATTCAAGGACATCAAGACCAAGATAAATGTGAAGAACTGTTAAGCATAGTGCTTATAAGATAGGATAAATAAGTATAGTGTCTGGGATGGGATCTTAAAATAGGGAAAGGGTATTTTGTATCTATAAATAATTAATAAAAAAAAATCCTGGTGTGGTGTTCCTTCTTGCTTATGACATTTATGTTTCCAGATGAAACACACACACACACACACACACACACACACACACACCCTTTATATTTTAATATGCTTTAATCAGCATAATAGCTGGCAACTGCCTACCCTCCATGCTGTTAGAATCTGCTTTCCCCATTGTTACCTACTATGTTTCATCTGGGCTGCTACTAGCTCCCATTTTATGGTTCAGCTAACACATGGAGGGACTTTTCTCCTCTTCTGAACACTGTTCTAAGGCATGGAGTCTCCTGTCTCCTTTTGCTCCTTCTTGTGGTCCCCAACCTAGGAAACCTAAACCCTGCCTACATCTCTTCTCCTGAACTATTGACTGCTGGCATCTTTATTTACCAATCAGCATTAATAGGGGGCAGAGTCTCTCAGTATCTTAAGTGTGCATTCTCTCATGTAAATAGTTTTGGGAGAGCCAAATTAATATTAGAAAACAAGCAGCATTAAACCAAATACACTACAGTATTAAGGAAGGCTAAATATAAACCTAATTAGTGTTTAGTTAATGGCAACATGCAAGTGTTGGTTTATTAGTTGTGACAAATGAACCACAGTAATACACAGTGTTATTAATAGGAGAACTATCAGGTGTAGCCATGCATGCCAGAGATCCCAGCACTTAGAAACTGGGTGTAGAAGAATCTAAGATGAAGTTCACTCTGGAATCTGTAATGAAACGAAACTAAAAATAAAGTAAATTATGAGTGAAATCACAGAGGATTAAAATCTCTCTGTTAAATCTCTATGACTTTTCTGTAAATCTGTAGCTTTTCTAAGACATACCTTTGAAAAAAGAATTAATAATTAATGTATGGGGGGCTGGAGAGATTGCTCAGTGGTTAAGAGCGTTGACTGCTCACAATCATCTGTAATGGGTCCTAATACCCTCTTCTTATGTTGTATGAAGACTAAAACAGTGCAGTCACATAAATAAAATAAATAAAATTTCAGGAAAAGAATTAATGTATGTACCATTGTACACTTGAAAGAGTAAAGAAGAGAACTGACAGTACTTCCAAGTAAATATGAGTTTTCATTTTCTGGAGGCAGCCATAACTTGGAAATGTGGCATATTTGATGAAGCATAGGAACTATGAGATGATCTACATAGCCATGTTCAGAACCTAGCATGGATCACTGCTCTAGTCAGTCCCTTAATCACTTTGTTCCTCAGTTTTTCATACATGTTTTTTGTGGGTAATAAAACATAATAGCTGCTTCTTAGGGTCTTTCTGAGGGTGAAGTGTGGTGATGGGTTAGAGAATTCAGTGTCTTGTGTGTAATTGCACAATATGTGTTAGGTATAATTATTAAATTACGTATGTTACTATTTTATATTGTATTACTGAAAGCTACAGGTGGTCTTCTAAAGAGGGCAGCATATCTTTTCTAACTGGATTTCAGGTCAAAAGTGACTTTCTGCTTAATAAATGAATGTTCTAAGTCTGTTTCCAGTCTGCCAACATTTTTCAGACCAGAGAGTAAGCCATGTGGGTAAAGCAAACGGAGAGCTCTGACCTAGATCATACACCTGACAGAATTCAACTGAGTGTGCTCATCTCCAAGAATTGTGTTCTTTTAATTTCCTGAGAAAGCACAAATTCAATTGATTGGTGGGTTTAGTTTGTGTCTGTGCAGAAAAATGGCTGATTTAATTCTAGTGTTTGTTATGCAACAAAGAACATGAGTCTGGGATGATGTATGCTTAGTAATGATGGTATTTAACACAAATGTCTGTCATGCTCCTATCTAGAGACTAATTAAATGTTCATAATGGTTTCTCAGACATGAGAGTAGCCAAGGAAACTGAGTCATGACCTTTACAATTGAGTCAGGTTCTTCAGCATTTGTTGCTGTCCTGTGATGCCTGTTCTTTTCCCATTCTGTAAACAACCTTTTAATTAGGTTAATTTCTCATACACAAATTTCAATTTTTTCCATAGCAAACATCTCTACTTCAACTCTTAAGAAAATTAGATGAATTTCTTGAACAAATCAATAACCTACAGATTGGGGAAAAAATCTTCATTAGCCCCACATCTGATAGAGAGCTAATATCCAAAATATATAAAGAACACAAGAAGCTAACCACCAAACAACCAAACAACCCAATCAATAAATGGGGTATAGAACTAAACAGAGAATTCACAACAGAGGAATCTCAAATGGCTGAGAAGCACTTAAAGAAAATTTCAAAATTCTTACAAATCAGGGAAATGCAAATCAAAATGATCCTGAGATTTCACCTTACACCAATTGGTTAAGATCAAAAACTCAAGTGACAGCACATGTTGGCAAGGATGTGGAGAAAGAGGAACACTCCACCACTGCTGGTGGGATTGCAAACTGGTACAACCACTCTGAAAATCAATCTGGAGTTTCTTCACAAAATTGGAAACAGATCTACCTGAAGACCCAGCAATAATACTCTTGGGTATACACTCAAAAGATACTTGACCATGCCACAGGGGTATGTGGTCTACTATGTTCATAGTGGCTTTATTTGTGATAGCCAGAAGCTAGAAACAACCCACATGTCCCTCAAGAGAAGTATGGATACAGAAAATATTGTTTATTTACAGAATGGAATACTACTCAGCTATTAAAAATGATGACTTCATGAATTTTGCACACAAATGGATGGAACTAGAAAATATCCTTAGTGAGGTCACTCAGACCCAAAGGACATGCATGGTATGTCCTCATTAATAAATAGATGTTAGCCAAAAAAAAGTACAGTTTACACAAGATACAATCTGCAAAACTCAAGAAGTTTAATAAGCTGAATGTTCCAAGTGAGGATGCCTCAATCCCACTTGGGAGGGTGAAGAAAGTAATCATGGTGGGAGGGAGGGAGGAACCTGGGTGGGAGAGGGAACAGAAGAGGAAAAGGGGAACATGGTCAGGTATTGGGGGGTGGTGGTGGTAAAATAGGACTTAAGCCCTGAGGGCAAGCAGAAAGAATGGAAATGAGCAAGCTTGGGAAGTAGGAGGTGGGGAGCCCTTCTAGAATGTGCCAGAGACCTAGGAGGTGAGAGACTCTCAGGACTCAAAAGGAGAGACCTTAGATGAAATGTCCTACAGTGGGGAAAGGGAATTTATAGAGTCCATCTTCAGTATAAAGACAGGACATCATGTCTGTCTCATAAAGAGAGGCCATCCCACAGTCAAAAACTCTGAACCAGAATTGTTGTCTAAAAGAACTGCAGGAACAAAAATGGAAAAGAGCCTGTGGGAAAGGAGGTCCAGTGACAGGCCAACTTGGGATACAGCTCAAGGAGAGGCTCCAAGGCCTGAGACTATAACTGATGCTATCGTGTACAGACAGAAGCTTAGCATGGCTGCCCTCTGAGAGGCACAACAAGCAGTTGAAAGAGTCAGATACAGGCACTTACACTCAGCCAGTGGACTGAAGTCAGGGACCCCTGTGGTTGAATTAGGGAAAATGTAGAAGAAGCTGAGGAAGAGGGTGACCCCATAGGAAGAGCAGCAGTCTCAATTAACCTAGACCCCAAGATCTCCCAGACACTGAACCACCAACCAGGCAGCATACACCAGCTGATATAAGGCCCCTGACACATATACAGCAGAGGACTGCCTCATCTGGCCTCAGTGAAAGAAGAAACACTTAACCCTCAAGAGACTTCAAGCCTCAGGGAATGGGGAGAGCTGGTGGGATAGGGAGTGGGGACATCCTCTTGGAGATGAGGGGGTAGGTAATAAATAATAATAATAATAATAATAATAATAATAATAATAATAAATAAAATTAGATGAACTTCTTAATGTGTTGACTTTGATTTTGTCTAGCATTTCTTTGGTCAAAGTGACTCATAGGAATTAACTCATACAAATCATTTTATGCCAGAAATCAAAATAATAGTCTTATTTTGTCTAATATCTATATCCAGTCCACCACCTCCCACTGAAAACAAAGTTGTCATCTTGGGGCTAGAAAGGTGTCTCAGTTACTCTTGCAGAGGATCTATGTTCAATTTCTAGCACCCACATGGCTGCTCACAACCGTCTGTGACTCCAGCTTCACGTCATATAATATCTTGTTCTGACCTCCTCAGGTACCAGGTATGGTGCACTGACAGAGATGCTGGCAAAACACTCATACATATAAAATAAAACAAATGAATCTAAATCTAAATCTCTGTATATATTTATAATTAATTATAAGAAAATTAAGAAATTATAAGAAAATATATATGTGTATATATGTACATACATATATAATCTGAATCTTCTTATATGACTATAGCCTAAAATATGTGTGTGTGTGTGTGTGTGTGTGATTTTTGTATGGAATAGGCACATCTGGCCTTCATTTCTTCTTTCAGGGACTTTTTCCTCTACACTCTCTTTCCCTTCCCTTTCCTCTCTGCTTTATCTCCTTCCCTTTCTCCTCCTCCCCTTCTTCTTCTTCTCTCCCTTCCCATTTTTTCTTCTTACAGATTTCCCCCATGCATCTCAGACTGGCCTCAAACTGCATCTTCCTGTTTAATCTCCCAAGTGCTGGAATTGCATGCACACACCAGCACAAGGTTGTTTGGAGAATATTTAGAAGGCATTCAGATTGTATGCTATGATCAACAAACCACATTCCTCCATTTTAAAAAGAGATAGAGAAAAAAAACCCCACTGTTGGTCATCAGTGTGACTCACCCCAGACTTCCACCACCACACCCAAGCACAACTGCAGTAGAAAATCTCGTTAGACCTGACTCAGAAAATAAAATCATCGTGGGTAAAACTGTGTTTCAGTGTCTGCCAAATGGCACTTCTCTCTTGTGTTTATAGTAGTCTGTATTCTTCTTGCAAATCACCTCACATTACATGTGTAATTTTCTACTTATTTTATTTAAAATTATTAACAATATTACATTAGAACCTTGCACAGCAAGTGGCTTAGCACACGTGCTAAGCAAGTGTGCAGTCGCTGACTTTTATCCTGGGTCCTTGGCTTTGCTTTTATTTTCTTCTTTTCCTTTCTGTGTCAGGTTCAGGTTACCACATGAGGACAATGTGCTAAAGAGGCTTTTTAATGGCCTGCGTGTCATAGTTCTTTTTATTAAGAAAAAGTGTCACTTCAGAAAAAGACAGTTTGGGCACATGAATAATCTTGATTTTTTTAAAAGACAATTTAATAATAATAGGGAATGTGTTTTATAAATATGTAAATATAAAAGTGAACAAATTCAAAACCAATATATTATATCTATTAATTTCTAGAGATTACAATGGACCTGCACAGAGACCATTTGGAATTTCTGCTTAATCTCCCTCAGATCATTTTTTTTTTGAAGTCAACAACCAGCTGTCCACCATCCTGTTCCTTCCCTAACCCACATTTGATCAAGACAGACTTGCTTTGAACTCACCAACGCAGGTCTAATTTCTACAGTGGGCAGTGAAACTAGATAAAGAAAAACATCTCCAGGCGGCAAGAGACCTGGGCTTCACTGTAGGAACTAAGACCAGAAGAACAACCTCTACAATAAGGACCATCGGGGCTCCACAAAGAGAGAAAGCAGTGGGAATGGGGCACTTAAGCATCTTTACAGTTCTCTGCAGTGCACACCCCTCCATAGAGGGCCGGTTGCACTCAGAAGGTTTTTGGTTGTGAGAAGTATTTTATATGTCTGAAATGACCTTCCTGGTTTTTTTTTTTTTTTTAGCTAGTACAAGGTGCTTTTCTGTTACTTAAGAACTAAAAGTATCAACACAGTTAGACAATAACCAAAATACATATGAAGTACGAAAATCAGTTTTGATAAACAGATTGTTCTAATTTTTCTCCTACATTGTCCAGAAAAAAAGATTCTACCCTGTAACAAATCCATATAATTCGTTCAAATAAGTACACCGTATGTTTCATAAAATAAATCTTATCTTCATTACTTATTGTTAAGTAAAAACATAATAATATAAAATATGTCTTGTAAATGTGGAAGCACAAAAGAGAAAATTTCAAAAAGACAATAAAAAATAAGGATTATGAAATATTTTAATATAGAGTGGTAGTTTATTACTCAGTTTTATTCCACTCTGGAAGTTCACTTGTGTCTCTGGTACACTATTCAATGTGGTTTTCTTTTCTTTTTTTTTCTTTTCTTTTTTTTAAAGAAGTTGACTCAAGGTTGAAAATTTTGGCTTACAGAATTAAATTATTGAGGATGATGACGGCAGGTCATGCTTAAGTTTTATATTTTATTTTCCTGTTTTCATTCGATCTTTATCTCTCTGTCACTCTATCTATTTATCTCTGTTTCTTTGTTTGGGAGAAACAGAGATAATATGTTTATCTCTTACTATGTTGCCTTGGCTATATTGGACCTACACATAGATCAAGCTGACCTTGAATTCACAGATGTTTGGCTCCTGTGTGCTGAAATTAAAATTGCCTATAGTGACCCACCAAATTTTACAATACACTGATTGTATCCTGGCTTTAAAAGCATTGGGTCAACAATGTTATTAAGTCCCTACCACAAAGACAGCTAAGGAAAAGCAAGAGCATTTCAAGTAATCACAAGCAATATCCTTGCTCTAACCTAGACCGCTCTGGCTTTAGAAGCTCTCCCATTGGAAATCCTTCTTCTCCTTTTGTATTGATTGTATTGATTTAAACTGTTACTTTGGGTTTGGGGATGGGGCTGACAATGTGCCCCCATCCAACCCACACTTCTACACTGATTTTCAGGGATGGTAAAGAACAATTCTCGCATGCACTTCTTTTGCCTGGGTCTCTTTCTTAGCTCTCCTTATTTTGTCCACAGCCAGTCAACTCAGTTGTCCTCCTGATCACAGTGCTTTGTCCCACTGGGCCACACCTAAACCGTATGGCTTACCCAGTTCCTGCAGGTTTCCCCATTGCCATCCTTGCCAGAGAGGGCCTGTCTGTGTAATCCAAATCCTGCATATTCTACAAGGCACAGCGCAGGCTAACCTACCATGAGGTCTCAGCGCCATTCTGTCTCACAGTTTTCTTTTCTTTTTCTGATATCTTAAGGGTTTGTAAGCATTTTCATTACCATTCAGTAACAGAGAAAAGTTTAGAAAGCAATGTTAGAAAAAATATATATATTATACAAACATATAGAAAAAACATGACGTGCATTAGCATTTGGGGTAAATCATCTTGTTTTATGTTATTTTTCTCATCATTTCTACAAGTACAAAGTATAAAAATGTGATAGAAGAAAAATATCTAAAGTCCTTGATTTCAAGGACTTCCAGAATTTGAGCCTTTCCATAATTAAACATTTAACAGTCATTTAATGTTATATGGCCATTAATTGTCCTCTGCTCATTAATTCAGCCTAATTTCCACTTGCAAAAAATACAGCAATATTCTTAAACCTCCTCCACACCTTGCTTTTCCTTTTCTTACTATTGATCTTCCTGTTCTCCAGTTTTTATAACTTAGATTAGCTTATTCTTGGCAATATCTGCATATAATCAAATGAAAGCTTACAGACACACACACACACACACACACATACACACACACACACTCACACACACACACACACACACACACACACACACACACACACACACTAATGCCTTACTTCCTTCAAACAATTGAAAGTTCTGAATAGCTTCTCAAATTAAAACATAACTTCAGAAAAAGACAGTGATTCATTTGTGAAGCTGAAGTGTAGAGTAACATTGCAAACACATAGGTTCCTTTGCCTACATTACATTTTACAATTGAGGTTCATAAAGGAAAAAACATACTTAAAAGAAAATATGAAAAGTAGGAAAGAGAAAGGAAATTTTTAAGAAGGGGAATCTCAACAAGATAACAACAAAGAAACAAGGAAGATCCAAGAGAAAAAGAGAGGGAAAGAAGGAAAAAATAGATTGTAGCAGGGCAGGAGTTTAAGAGGAATTTGCGGTGGGAGCTTCAAAGGAAAATTTAATACTAGACCAAACTGTCCCTACCAAATACTGAAAATGCCCATGGGATGAGTGCTTGGTTGATATGCATGTTTGCTTGATAGTTGGTTGATAATGCTTAATTGATATGCATGTTTGCTTGGTTGATAATGCTTGGTTCATATACAAGCTTCTGGTCCCCTGAATATTTAAGAAAGCTATTGTATTTCCTGAAACCTTTTTCTTTCCACCTAACACAGTAAAAATAAAATATTTTTTTTTGTTTTCCAAATATTGTGTCAAAGCACAAAATTAAGACAGAGGGGATACAGGAAAAGAAAATAATTTTTAAACTTATTTGTGCTTCATCTACAGACTCTGTAGTTTTCTGTACTTAATGAATCCTTGCAGAATGGTTTAAGGTTTCATTGGCATCCTCATGTTACAGAGAAGGTGGTGGCTGTTTCAGAAGGTAAGTGTTCACCCCACAGGTAGAGGTGGCAGGCCAGGCTCCAAAAACAGGTCACAGGTTTCTGACCCCTAGGTGCTGCTCTTCCTCTAGAAGCAACACCTTCATCTTTTCCCTTTTATCTACCTCTTTTTTTTTCTGGAAATGAACCTCTACACACACAGCCTGAGTGACAAGAGCCTATTTCTTATTTATTCCACACAGACAGCCATACCAATAGCCAGTGTTCACCCTTATACCCAAGGAAAAGCAGTAAATGGCTGGCTTTGGAAAAGAATGCCATGGTGATGAATACCTGTATGCTTATCTTCAATTACAAGCTTGGATCTGGCTCTGTTGCAAGGCAGAATATCAAGATTAATCAGCCTGAAGTCTATTCACTATCCCTGGGATGTCTGCCCCTACCCTGGTGATAAAGATAAACTGAGGTACAGAGTAGTATCTCTCTGGAGCCTGGGAGACTATAGCACAGGCACTTGCTCTTTGATATGTGAAATAATGGCTGGAAGAAGGGCAGTAACTGGGGAAGCCTGTTGAGTCTTCTGAGAGATACTTCTCTATCACTCAGCTAAACCAGTGCAGATCCTTGTCTGGTCTTTGCTGTTGTCCAGTCATCTTTCCCAAACCTGTGGCACTAAAAGAAAGGGTCCCATGCAGTACATTCTCCTTGGCAAATGTACAATAGTCAGCTCTTGGAATCCAATCCTTGTGGCCAACTGTTTCTGTCACCATATTTTCTTGTTTTAGGGATTCTTCACTCACTGTAGCTTATATTTTGCATTGCACTATGTTAAGATAGGTAATATGTCCATATATGCAAAGAGTGTATGTCAAGGAATAATCTTAAACAAGGCTAATATCTCATTCCTTATGTGTGTTTGGCTGAATGCTGGGTATCAGAATTCTCTGTGAACATTTAAGAAAGCTTCAAAGAGGAGTCACCTAACCATTGGGTCTTCTTTTGTGGGTGTGCCTGATTATATCAGTAGCCAAATTTATAATTAAGTACTGTAAGTTACTCAGTTCTGCTTTATGTCTCTCCTCCAGGGTTTTAATTGTGCACTATTTAGTGTTTAGGATAAAATGAAATTATATCAATTATCTTTTCTTAAAGATAGTCCCTGTGACCCAGTCATTGTATATTCTCCCCTAAAGTATATTATTCTTACACTATGAATATTCTAATTATAGACTGCAGGTTGGAAATCACTTGTAATTTTTAAATAAAGAAAAGTCAAACATTGTACTCAGTGTTGGGAAAGATTTAGTGTTGGTCTACCTTGCACGACCTGACTGTTGTGTCTTCTTAGAGCCCTAAGACAATGGTTGTCTGGCTCCTGCCTCAGGTGGCCATGGAAAGAATAATTCTGTACAGAAAAAGGAGATAGTCTTTAAACAAAGGTAAAAAAAATTAAGTTTGATTCACTACTTTGGGAGTTTGCTGTGAGGTACTAGGCTACTAAATGAACCTCTCTGAGATTCAATATATTTTCCTATAAATTGAGTCTGTTAATTATAGCTGTTGCTTTTAACCCATATCACAGAGAAATTCTAGATTAATGGATAGATTGATCGTGTCTTTTTGACCCTTCTCTCTCATGGAGAATGAGTTTAAATCAAAACAAAAAATTATAAATTACACAGATAAAGGGAACAGGACATGGGACAATTGCAGACATAAGATATCAGTACATTCTTACACATAGAAGGTAAGAGGGAACCAAATTATCTGTGACAGAGTGGAGAAAGCTGGACTCTGACAGGACAGAGCCAGAGGCAATGCCAGTCTGAAGACTCTACAGGCTGAAAAGAGAGAGGCTTTACAGCTCATAGTCAATATCTCAGGCACCTTTACTCCACACAGCATAGAAAATATCCCATCTCAATGTTTATAAGGGTAAAAGTTCACAACAATGGTAAAATATTAGAGAATCTATTCAAAGCATATAGTGTCTGCCTAGTAGAAGTTCTAAAAATAAACCACAACAACAACAACAAAATCAAGAAGGCACAATCCTGCAATCAGTATGCACACAGTTGGCAGGCACATCACTGACATTCTGACAAAAAACATTCTAGAGATACAAAGAGTCTCTTCCACAGTGCTGTAAAATGCTGGAAGCCCTCTTCTCACCACAAGTTTCCTCAGAAAAACCTGACTGCTGTTGAGAAGTCCAGGCCACAGCAGGTCTTTGTTGATTCATATAGTTGACATGAGGAGAACTAGTTTCTCTCCAGTGTCATATTTGTCTCATTTTTATTTATTAATTAAAAATTATGCGTAGTTAAAGATTATGTATAGATTATCTGTAATATTATCACCCAGGTTTGATTTTGTGAGAAAAGAATATATCAACATATTAATCAACAAATACTTGAGTGTCAAACAAGAAAATAGAATTTTAAATTTCAAGCACAACTCTAAATATCTAATTCTCTATTCCCTTGAGAAAAAAAGCTTTCTTAATTCTCTCTATGTTCATCTTCATATCTATAGTGTAAATTTGAAAAATAATAAATACTGTTTTGAATGGTGTCTTTCCTTTCTTTGCCTCCATTTACTCTCAAACACAGGGATTCATGTATGTGCATGCATACATACACAGACACATCAATCACCTGGGTGTATCACTGGCATTGTGTATATATATGTTATATATGTGCATATACAACACACAAGATTATTTATGAAATAGACTGTATGCATTTGGAATTTACATTGGATCTAATTAACCAATGCAATGTGCCTAAATCCCCACAGGGTTTTGTTGACACCATGGATGCTTTGGTTTCCTTCATAATTAAAGGACCATGATGTCACAATGAGAAAGCAAAAGTATCTGAGAAAAGTCTGGTTCCTTCCAGTATCTTGTAGCAGGAAGACATGGATTCGTCTTTCCAAGTCAGATTATGCAATCCTTGGAGGCCATATTGAAGGCTCTCAACTTGTCTCTTGTTGGCACCTAGCAACTACTAGGATAATAAACACTGAGATGGGATGACTCAAGCAGCAGTCTTCAGATGATGACCCAGCAAATAAGAATGGAGCTCTTTCCAGAGTTCCATACCTTAGGGAATGTAAAGTTACAAGCCTCAGAAAACTTACTAAAGAAGACAAACACATAGAAGGCTCATGTGGCTTCCTAATAAGCAGAAAGTACTAGTTTCCTCTTCCTGATGCCAAACTTGCAAGTCTTTGTAAATTTGTCTTGTGTTACTACCATTGGCCAAACCTAGAAGTAGCATTTTTATGTATCCTTTATGTTCTATCAGTTTTTGCAATTCACAGCTGCAAAGTTTTTACTGTAACCCAAGATGGCAATATTAATCACATGGCTGCTCTGTAAATCAAATTATTCTTCAACAACCCCTCACCCGCCAAGCCAAATGCAAACATCATTGCAGAAAGGGGGGATCTAATTAATTGGGCAATATTTTTGTTCCCAATACTTCACGATGAAGCAGTCTGATAGCAGGCTTCTGCGATGTGTATTCTGTCCTCCATTTTTATTCATTAAGTTTTATGGTGCTGTGTAGCAAGTGAGTCATGTACCAGATGGAACAAGCCATTCTGATATCCTCCAGCAATAACAGAGACATTGCTCTAGCTTTTAGGAATGCTTCCAGGAGACAGACCTTATCTGATAGCCTATTTTGGGAATTGCTATCTCCTCACCAATGATAATAGTGATTGGTTGTTCCAGGTATATTCAAGGGTCAGCTTCTGTTCTCCAGACTCAGTTGGAGACACTGAATAATTGTCCCATTATAACATCCTCCAATGTTATCTGAGACATCTAATGGACCAAACTCAACTTCTCTTTTTGCCTCTGTCTCAACTTCCTCAAGTGTCTATTCCAAGAGGACTCAGGAGAAGACTCAAACTGTCCTTTATAGTCCACAGAAGCAAGAAGCAGGGAGTTTGCCACAACAAAAGGAGCACGTGAAAGCAGTTTATGGGAATTTTTGTTTTGTTTTTGATCTGAAAAGCAGAACACAACTCATGAGCAAAAAACTCCTAAGAACTTAGCTGTAGGTACTTTATGACTCAAGTTTTTGCTTGACCACAGTGCCAATCAAAAACTGCTTTTTGTCATTATTGTTTTTTCTTCCTTTGCTCTTCTGTATAAATTCCTTTCCCTCCACTTATTATATCTGTATCCATGATCACACCTTGAATGGGTGACCTGAGAAGTACCACAAGGCTCCTATGATCTCCCCATAATTCTCCAAAGAAGACACATTTTCCTCTCTCTTATGTAAAGACTTTACCAGTGAAACCATGCTTTGAGGGAATTTAATACTGATACACTTGGAGGACATTCCTATTTCATGAAGAAAGGAGGGGAAACTGTGAGAGATGTGCCTATGTTGCAAGTAGCCTGCCTATTTGTGAAGATTCTTTTTTTTTTTTAATCTTTTCTTTGAGGAAATAACTATAGAGCAAAGCAAACTCAGCTAAAAAGAAAGTAAAAAGAAAACTTATCAGGACCCTTCCAGGAGACTGGAACACACTGCATGTCATCTAGAAGGTCCAAGTTTTCTGACAGGGATGTGAGATTCTGTAGACATAAACACTTCCCAAAGTGGAAAGGGACTTCCAAGACTTCCTGTGCCTCAAAAGTACCTTGAATTCTTAATTTTACCTGCACTCTGAATTAAAAAACAGACAAACAAAACAAAACAGAGAAAGAACAAAGTCTTAGCTGTCCCGTATTCCACTGGACTCTTCCTTGCCTGCTGTAACCTTTGGACTACATCTGTTGTATAGGTGACCCGTGTCTGTTGTATAGGTGACCCATATCTGTTGTATAGGTGACCCGTATCTGTTGTATAGGTGACCCGTGTCTGTTGTATAGGTGACCCGTATCTGTTGTATAGGTGACCCGTATCTGTTGTATAGGTGACCCGTATCTGTTGTATAGGTGACCC
>JANHMN010000014.1:153511-202485 GCA_030674055.1 Rhabdomys pumilio | reverse complement strand
CCCGTATCTGTTGTATAGGTGACCCGTATCTGTTGTATAGGTGACCCACATCTGTTGTATAGGTGACCCGTATCTGTTGTATAGGTGACCCGTATCTCGGGCCAACCTAACCTTTGAGAATTCCCCCTTGCCTTGGCTTCTGGAGTCTAATGCTCTATCAGTTTCCTTCTGCTCCTGAAGTTCCCTCTCAGCTTCTTTATTTCTTTCCTGTTCTCATTTTATCCATTTCCTAATGAAAGTGGTTTCTGAATCAGAGAGGATGAAAAGGATGTAAAGGACAAAGACTGCCTGGAGAAGATCGACTCACTGGCATCAAGCACATGATAAAGAACAGATCAGAGCAGTCTCTCCTTTGTTGATCACCAGTCCCTCCTGTAAGACAAGATGCTCCTTGTTAGGATTCTACAGCATGGGAGATCTCTGCATGACTGTGTGCTTTCTTTTTTGTTTATCTTATTGCATTATAAAATTTTTTAGCATAGGTCTCTGACACTCTCTGAATTTTTTAAAAGGATAAATAGTTGCAATATGCACAGACATTACTGTAGGAAATGCTGCCTCTATCTATGCAGGGACTCTCTAAGATCCCTGCATGTGAAGAAGACCGTCAGTTCAGGATTTCAGTAACTCTCAATTACAAAGTGAAATACTTCAACTTCTGACATTAGCTTTTACTCATGGTCATTAATGTGCTGGGAAGCAATGCTCAACTTACATGAATATTGACTGAGTCAAGCAAAGCCTGAGAAATAGCATTGTTATATTTTATGAATTTTGATACCTAGCACATCACGTGGCAAATTGTAGTCAGTAAGTAATAACAGAGACCCTCAGCTTGAGCAGATAAGGAGATAAGAATGTTCCCTTTATCTCCTGCAATATCTCTACCTCTTCTCTTCCTGTCCACACTGTGCCAGGAGGTTACCCTCTATATTTCTCTTTTCTTGTCTATAAACAACAAAACTCATGGAACACCGTATTCCTAAAGCACATTTATCTTTATTTACATACTGTGTATTTCCCATTGCCACCCAAACAATCAAACTGAATCCAAATAACCTGTAAGTTCCTGGGTGCCAGAGGAGTCTCAGTTTTAATCTTGGCATAGCCTGCTTTCTACCATTCCTCCCATAGGGCTTTACATAGAAGACTCTCAACAAATGCAAAATTAGCAAGTTTAAATTCAATTTTTAAATATTTTGTTGAATAACATAAGGCATTCTTTTCACTCTAACAGTCTTCCCCATTCTGAATGTAAATGATGCATGCTACCAACCATTTTTTACTAATGATAGTTTATACACCCAAAATGTTCCAGTTTTATGTATGCATTCTTGCACTGCTGCCTGTCTTTTGGAATCCTGGTGACACTGTACATAGAGCACTTCAAAAAGAAGTGCATATAATCCAAGAACATTGTTAATTTATTTGTGTGAAGTTGAGAGATATCCCTAAAATTGAAGAGACACTGAACGACCATGATTTTATTCTGCCAAGTTCCTTATAGCATGGCAAATCTTGCTCTGTAATGTGGCTTCTCTCTTGTCAACTGTCTAAAACCTAGCTCCCTAGCATGTTGACAAAAAACCCACAAATAACAATGCTATTGTGGTGTCACAGGCTTTTCTGTGGCTGACACCAGTCAGCAATAGCTGAAGGCTGACAGCCTCTTTGGATGAACTCTCAAAAGGATTGTTAAATTTCACTTTCAGCCCCAAACCAGGAAGTACTGCCCAAAATGAAGCCAAGGCAAAAGCAATCCAACCTTAGAAACATGGGCTCCAGAAAAGGAGATGACTTTAAAATCTGTGATTATCTGCTGATTTGGATTAGAGCAGGCAGGCTCCTCCTCATAAACCTTTACAAAACTTACAGAATTGCCTACATAAATAATCAAATACAAGACATTTTACACACACACACACACACACACACACACACACACACACGTACACAAACACTGAGACTAATTTGTTTACAAGATTCTTTTTCTTGTCTATAGTTTAGAGTTAGGCTAGATTTGAATTAGTGGCAGATTGCAAAAAAGTGTCTAATTCTTCAAATTCTTAGGGAAAGGATCTAGGCCACGCCCCAGTCCCGCTCTCTGGTTACACAATCACTAGATTGGTCTGGACAAGTCCACTCGGGAGCTGCAACCTCCAGCTTCCCCTATTTGTGATCCACTGAGAACTCTGCAGTTCTGGGGAGCGTCTTATGTACAAACCCTGAGCGGACAGAATTGAATTGCAGCTCTGGGTTGCTGACAAGTTGGGCCCGCTGCAGGGAGCGGCGGGCAGGAAGGGGAGGGCCCAACTGGGCGAGGGGAGCTGGGCGCCGACTCTGGGCTGGGTCGGAAAAGCTGCCTCACTGCGCTGTCCGGCTCCTCCGGCCCCGAGCTCTGGCTGGGGCCTCCTGCATAATTCTGCAGCACTTTCTCGGAGGCTGCGCCCGCAGCAGCTTCACCAAAAATGTCTCACCCCGGCCCGAAGCCTGCCGCCTCTCCCAGGCCCCGGCGCGGCGCGGCAGCTCGCCACACCCAGGAGGTGAGTAGTACTCCAGACTGAGCCGCGGGGCAAGCCGCAAAGGGCCCAAGTCCAGGAGTGTCCCGCCGCAGTCCGGGGGCGGTGCCCTTCCTTGCACCTTCCAGAGTGGGAAAAGGATCAGAGCTCCGTGCCTGTGGGGCACGCAGGTGCCCGGAGGCTCTCCGAGCTGGGTGTTGGCACGAGTTGGGTGAGGGGCCCCTGTAGCAACTCCGGATAGAGAGACCGAGGCAGTGCGCTTGGGATGGAGGCAGACTAAAACTGACTCCGGAGTGGGCTTGTATGGCTGGGCAGAGGGGCTCTGCCCTTCGTGTGAAGTTATCAACCCCCACCCCGTCCTCCAAGTAGGGAGTGGCAGCAGCAGAAATGACACACACCTCTTTCCTAATTAGCCTTGGGCCAAATCGGACGGGGGCGGGACCACGCTAGCTGTGGGCGGGCCCTGTAGTTTCTTCCCCTTGTGCCCTCCCACCTGGCAACTGTGTCCTGTGCGGTGTCAGCCTGGTCCCAGCCAGGCAGAAAGTCATCCTGGTGCCATCAGCACCTCACTCTGCGTCCTCGACAGGTTCCCAGCGGCGCGGCTTGGAGCAAGTCAGGGTTGTCGCCATGGCATTCGCAAGTTGGTGGTACAAGACGGTAAATAGAAGGGACAGAGTCTGGGCAGGATTGGGAAGGGAGTGTATTTACCTCGCCCCTCTTGGGAGGTGGAGGAAATACGTCCTGAAGTTGGAGGGTTAAGGGGAGGTACCTGGTGTGACCTCCTTGCAGACCTGGTTAAGATCAGGCAGAAGCAGAAGCCTCTCCCTTCAGTGGTATGCGGACAGGACACGCACTGGGCAGTACAGTCTGGGTGGCAAGGTGCGCCAAGTTCAGTTCGCTCGCGTTCCCAAATTGAATGGAAAGCAGTCCTTAATTCCGTCCTTTGGAACACATACCTGGATAAGCAGACGAGAGGCACTGTAGCCCAGGTTTAGTTTTTCAACTGCTAAGTAAAGATAAAAAATTACAAAGAAAAGAATGGTGAAACAGTTTCAAACTCGAAAGAGGATAGTGGAGAACGGAAAAGAACATCAGAGAACAACTATCAATTTTGGGTTTTGGGGGGGAGGGATGGGGGAGAGAGAGAAATAAGTATATTTCACTACTCACTCTATATTACTTTGTAAGAGGACAAACGTGTTCCATTTTTAGTGCACTGAACGTCTGTCCTACCAAGTATGTGTTATAACCAGTCAAGCTGGAACTTGTAATGTTTTGAAACCAGGAAGCATGGTTTTAACATTCTATTTTTTAAAAACAACAAAAACAAACAAAAGAGTTCACAAAGTTCCTTTTGTTAACAGAGAGTCATAAGTTGATTTATGGCGAGAATTTAAAAATCTTAGGTTCACCTTTCTCTCAGTAGGTGGTATGGAAAAAGGAAAGACACAGTAACCTGATAGACTTTGCATCTAGGAACTAGGGCTAAAACTTGAAAACAGACAGTGGGGACTGGTTAATCGTCTAGGTGTGCTAGCCTTCAAGTGCACTGTGGAGTTCTTAACGGCAAATGTCAATGATTTCAATGTGTCAGTCTTTGTAAATGTGTTTCCATATCTGTAAGATAGCAAATATATATATATATATGTAAGAACTAGATTCAGCAATAGACATGTCACATACGTGTTTTCAGTGATGTTTCTTCATGAATGTTCTCCCTTAAACTTTTCTGTGCTATTTAAATGTATAATTTTATTTTTAATATATTTTTATTTGTTATTTTATTTATTTACATTTCAAATGCTATCCCCCTTCCCGTTTCTCCTCAGAAAACTCCCTATCCCATTCCCCCTCTCCCCTGCTTCTATGAGGGTGCTCCCCCACCCACCCACCCACCCACTCCTGCTTCACAGCCCTAGCATTCCCCTACACTGGGGCATCGAGTCTCCCACAGGACCAAGGGCCTCCCTCCCATTGGTGTTAGACAAGACCATCCTCTGCTTCACATGCAGCTGGAGCCGTGAATCCCTCCGTGTGTATTCTTTGGTTGGTGGTTTAGTCCCTGGGAGCACTGGGGGTCTGGTTGGTTGATATTGTGCTTCTTCCTATATATAGTTTTATTAATGTGCTAAGAGCAAATGTTTGCTTTGAGTCATGATTGTCTCAGAATTCTTATCAAAATGCACCCATTAAATTATCTGCAAGTATGGATGACAGGTGTTCAAATAACATCAGATTTCCCTGTCCAAGCTTGGCATTGTCTAAAGGAAATTGTGCCAGGCTACTTAGATGAAGATAGCTTAAACCTTTGCTTTTAGTACCTACTGTACCATGTTAGACACTTTGATGTTTCTGCTAAAGTACCCATTACAAGCCAGTTTGGGAATTATTATTAAAGACTTCTGCTTGGTGCTAACTTTCTAGAATTTTCAGCATGCCTGTGATCAAGATTTGACCTTTCTTCAAGAGAAATGTACTGTGAAACTCAAGAGGGCTTTAAGATATTTTAACAGTTGCATTAACAAAAATGTTTTAAGAAATCAAGTTAATGCTAATAACATTTTTTTTTTGTTAACTGGCTCTATCCTAGGAAACATTTAAGCATGCAGTCATGTACTAAAAACGACAAGTCACCTCTTTTTTTTGTGTTAGTTACTCAAAAAATCTGGCTGTGATGTGTGTGTTATACTCACAGTACCTCCCAATTCACACACCCCACATTTCAGAGCTTTCACTTGCCACTGTGACTAGTGGAATAGCATCAGGTAGGAAAGCTCTAAGGGGCTTGTTCCTAACTTTCCTTTGTTTTGTTTGTTCATTTGTTTGTTTGTGGTTTTTTTACAGCGTATCTATAAGTGATCACAGATCATTTTGAGAATGAAATGTAGTACTTTCTCTCAAAAATATACTATATAATTTGACTCTTCAAGTCATGCAAAATCTGCACAAATTTCTCTCCAATGGTTCGCATAGCCAATTTTTAACATAAAGATACATATATATGCATATGTTCTCTATATCCTGTGCATATATAAAATGTGTACATATTTTCATACGTGCAATGTATGTGTGAGTAATTTTGTTTGTTTATGTGTCTATGGATAAAGGCTTGCAGTTGAACCCTTTTATCACATAGTAAGCCACCAATCAAAAATGATTTTTAAAAACTGAATCTCCATTGAACATGTATCATTTATTTTGTCATTATTCTTCAAACAGTATACTATAAACTGTTAATATGCCTTAATATTGTGAATCATAAAACACACAGGGAGACAGTGAATATATTAGATGTAAACATGGTATTTTACACAAGCCATTTGAATATCTGCAGGATTTGATTTTGCAAAAGGTTTCTGAAGCCAGTTTCCAAAAGATACCCATAGATTTCTGTCCTTGCAGAATATTTTTAATGAATACTATAGTTAGAATATCCTTAGTAGGATTCTTTAAATACTAAAAATAATGTGAATGATCTAACTAATGTAACGAATACAAGTAGAGTAATGTAAAGATAGGTCGTTTAAGAGCACGCTACCTGGAAAGCCAACCAAGGAAACATAATATTGTACATTTTCACACTGTTTCCCAACAGCATCTGAATATTTTTGATTATAGTAAAAACTGATTTCATAAAATCTTAAAAAGCCATGTTTAATAAATATCTGATGAGCATCATAATTACCAGAACATAGTATAGTTGGCTTACATAAGTAATCAGATTTCTGAGTCATAAGTTGATTCTATTATCCTGTGATAATGAAAGGTGTTTCTTAGTTTAATTAGATTCATAGCCCCAGTGAGAGCATAATCAAGGTACTTAATCATTTAGACGGCTCCACCATTGCAGCTAGGCCGGGCAACGTTTTGCAGACTTCCCATGACAAAACAGACAACTTATTTGCAATGGATTTTAGTGGAGGAAAGGCAAAATTATAAGGTTTGCACAAAGGCTATAGTATTTAAGGCAATAAGAATGAAGAGGTTAAATGCCACAATTTTTTGTTTGGCAGTCCCTGAATGGAACATTTTCCATTGCATAAAACCTTTTAAACTGAGTAAAATACTATTGTTCTTTATTCAGTTTTAAAACTTCTCAGAAAGTTAATTATATTATTCAAGTGGTTTTCAAAAAAAAAAATCGTGTGGCTTTCTGGGTTGGAAACAGAGGGCTGTCATTTGAGAGTCCCAGGTGGACATACAACTGGTAGTTAGTCCTAAGCAAGCTATTTCAGCACCAGCACATGTCTCAGTCAGACTTCCATTTCCCCACTTTGGAATTTTTTTTTTAAAGATTTTATTTATTTTATGTACACAGTCCTGTCACTGTCTTCAGACACATCAGAAGAGACCATCAAATCCCATTACAGATGAGACACCATGTGGTTGCTGGGAATTGAACTCAGGACCTTTGGAAGAGCAGTCAGTGCTCTTAACCACTGAGCCATCTCTCCAGCCCACTTTGGAATATTTTTAAGATCTAAATCTTATTAGCATGACAGTAAAGTTCTGTTTTTCAAGTTGTTTCATTTTCCTTTTATGAAAATTTTTTAAGAAAGACTATGATTACTATAAATTTGGAAAGAGTCTCATCAGTTAAGAAAAATTTTAAAAAAATGTTCCACCCAGTGAAGAATCTTGGTTTTATAAGTTACCACTTCAGATGCAAAACCAGTTAATTCAGGTGGTGTGTGTGTGTGTGTGTTTGTGTGTGTGTGTGTGTGTGTGTGTGTGTGTGTGTGTGTGTGTGTGTTTTGGGAGGGGGCAGGTTCAGAATGCCATAGTGTACATGTGGAGAACAGAGAACTCAGTTCTCTCCTACCTGCCATGTGGGTTCCAGGAGTCAAACTCAGCTGTCAGGCTTGGTTGGCACCAAGTGCTTTTACCTACTGAGCACTGTTCACAATTTTTTACAATATTTATTTTGTTCCCATGACACCTAGCTTGTAATGGGCTGATTTTTTTTTTTTTGCATGGTTAATAAACTAAACCCTATACCCCATAGTAGCCTTTTCTGTGAGTTTTGACACTTTTCAGTTTTATAACTAGAACAGCTATGATTTTACCTTTGGATGACTCAGTGGGGTAAACACTCTTGAGAAAAACGTCACTTAAAGTTTTCAAAACATTTTTTGTGGTAAAACTTTACATAGGAGCAGAAGATAAAGGGCATAATTAACACTCATAAATCAACTGCATCATAGATGACCAACATTGTGTCAATCTATCTCCAGGTCCTACTTCCACACAAAAGATTTAAATGGATGTGAATTGCCAGTTAAGTTACACATATAGCCAAGTTGTAGGTTGTTGAAAAGAATGGATTTTCATTGTACTTGTGGTTTGCCCCTCTCTGGTATAATCTGGAGTGAGACAATCACAGTGATGTGATAGATCACTAAACAAACTCTTTCCAGGCAACTGAACTTTTGACTTAGTGAAACTTTCATATCTACACTTAGTTCTCATTCATTTCATGAGACTGATGTCAAAGGAAAAAGAGAGTTATGGGGCCACTTTGTATCCTTTAAGACAGCTTTGTCTCTGTGGCTTTCCTCTGTTCTTTATTGTTGTTGGCTTTATTCTCTCTGACAGTGGAGAAAGAAAAGTGAGCTTAGATAATTCTAAAATATCATTCTTTCTGCAATAGTATCTTTTTCAATAACTCTTAATAAAAACTATTAGCCAGGGGAGGAAAACAGACTTGGGCCTGTTTACACTTTAACACTTAAATTAAACTAGCTATTGGGATAGTTGTCACTCTCTATTAAACAAGGAGAAACTGAAAGATTGAATTCTTTTCCTAAGATCATGTCACTTTTGGATTTCTATTCTGTCAGTTTTTCACTGTCAGCTAAGAGATGGAAGTTATTCTGAGCATTTACATCTGTGGAATGTAAGACAGGAAAGTTACCCAGGCAACAGATAAGATTGAAAACCCAGCAAAGAAGGATAAGGCAACAAGACCTTAGTAGTTATGACATCTGCAGGAGCCCTAGGCAGGAGGAGCTGCAGGGTTACCTTGTAAAAGCCAAAATAACAATTCTTTTGGCCTACTATTCTGGAAAGGTCCCAAGATCAGAGAGAAGATTAGGGTGTGTGTGTGTGTGTGTGTGTGTGTGTGTGTGTGTGTGTGTTCGTGTTCTAGTTTCTCACCCAGCCAGTAGTTGCCTCTTATTGGCCAAACCCAGGTTGAGATTCTAAGAAGCAGCCAGGGAAGATCTCTGGTAATACCAACAGAGGTTGTGAGGAAAGAAAACCATGTTTGGTTCATAGCCCAAGAACGTAGGCAGGAAAACTGTTAAAAGCATTGCATCTTTACATCTTAGTCCTTCTGATTGTTTGCTGAATAATCTCCTTTTATAAAGCAGAGCACATACAAGCACAGATCTCTAAGGTTCTGTTGTTGTTATTTATTTTTTTCTTTTGGATAATACCATTATGCACATGGCCCCTTAATTTTTCAACCTATTTTCTCAGCCTTCACTCTTTATCTAGTTTAATGATCTAAAAAGAGTAGGGGATTTTTAAAATTTTATGGAAATTAAAGCATTTAAGCAAGCATTTTTACTCAGTCTCACCCCGTATCCAAGAAAAGAAAGAATGTAATTTTCTTTTAATTAGAAAGGCAATGTGTGTATTTAGGAAGTCAACAATGAGCAAGTGACAACCAAGTGATACTTTGTTTCCTTTACTGAAGAGACAGGCTGTTGTTGTACAGATAGGAAGATATATTCCTTGGACTTGAACAGGAAATGCTGGTGTGAAATAGGACACAGACCTTCCCCCTTGAGCAATCACTTTCCCCAGGAGATACCCAGAACTACACAGCCTGCTTGCCCTTGGGAAACTCCCCAAAAGTACCACCAGCTCAGTTTGTGTTTTGAGAAACAGTGACTTCTTTTATGATGTCTACAAGTCTTCCTTCAAAGTCATTGTTCCTAATCCTGCATAATAGAAACAGCATAGGAATTGTAGAAAACTATATTCATATCCTGACCTATACAGACACAATCTAATGTCCTACTCTCTTGCACAAGTGTTTTTCAAAGGTCCCTGGGTGCTTGTAGCATGATTGGTAACCCTGCTAACCTAATTGGGTACTTTTTTGTCTTCTTCAGGACGTTGAAACAAGCATTCCTTGAGTTTGTGACAGTATTGACAGAGCTGATCTGCATGTACTAGGGACATCAGGGCTCCTAAGATAACCTTGTTCTTGTTCCAATTTTGCTGTCATGTCTCTGGACATGATTATGTGACTTATGTCCAAGCTGAAGGACAGTTTTCAAGTAACATTTCAAGTTTCATTTTTATCAAGCAACTTTGGACATCAAATTCATTAACCGTGTAGGTTACTCATTAAAGTATATACTCAATATTTAAACGTTATTTCCAGGTTGATGCAGTCATCGTTACAAACTGTTTTTGTTACCTCCTGAAAGAAACTTCATATCTCTTTTTTAGTCCTTAGTTTCAGAAGCACACTATCCTTAAGCACTTCTTACACTACTGGAATTGCAGGTTTTCTGCTTTCTTTGTAGGTAGACGTTTGTTTGTATTCTACTTTGTGTGGCATGCACCCTTTTCGGTGTGTGTACCTGTGTATATCTAGATAACAGTTAGGAAGGTCCCCAGATGTTGCAAAGCTCAAGTCCAGCAGAAATCCTGAGCCTTGTGACTCCTGACTCCTGATTGCTTAATAGATTTATGGCTATTCTCTGCCAAACTATTTCTAGCACATAATGCTATGAATGAGGACACAGGACAGTTGTCCTTGCCAAATATCTGCCAGTGTCTGGGCAGAAAGAATTTGGATAATTATTCCTTCTTGATGTAAGATAGAAAAGCTCTTCTGAATTCTCCCAACCCCTGCACCTGCAATTAAACTCCTATCGCTGATCACATTGGCCACCTCTATCTGTCTACGCCTTGTGTGGTTTCCTGTCTGCTCTGCTTTAAGTCTTGCATTATGTCTTATTCCTTTCTGGTTTTGACTTTCTCTCTGCCAATCTATAACAGAACCAGCATGTATTAAACTTTGGTTAAATCTTTATAATGGATTGGTTTTAGACTAGGAAGATGTTTTGCTTTCATGTTAGAGTGTTAGATTACCCTAAAGACTTGATGCAAATCACAAAATCTGAGCATGGTTGCTCATGTTTCTCCATGGCCCTGTCTTTGACTGGATTGTAATCATTAAGTGACTTGACAAAGCAGAGCATCGACTTTCTTTATCCATAGATAAGGCCACAGTGTGTGGTCCCTAGAGTCATTATGGAGAGAAAAGGGCAGGACATAGGGAGCACTCAGCACTGGCACAGGTTCTTTTCCCTCACAGATGACCCATTGATAGTATTGTTCATTCTCTCCTGGAATCTGTCGCTGCTTCTCTCCCCATGCTTCTCTTCTTTATGGCCACCCTACCAGTCACGTGCAGTAGTGATAAACCAAGTTCTATTTCTTACCTTTTAGAAAGATTCACTGCAGGTTCCTGAAGTGGATCAAATATAATGGGTATCATCCCCATGTATTTGGCTCACCAACTTAATAGACTGAATTGTATCCAGTTATTCCCAATGTAGGGTACTTGAATTTCAGTGAAAATTTAAGTGATGTGACATTATTAGTAGATGGCTAACTAGTAGATTAGTAAATAAGCCCAAGAGGCTCTGAGGGCAATGATTAATCTGTTAAATGATTGTGTACTAGAAGGAAGGTAAATGTCATTAGGTAGTTCTTGATAATGTCTTAGCATAATAATGACATTGGGTTTATACAGGGTTTATACATGTTACATTTAATGGAATGCTTAGTGTCAAATTTCATTCTTTTGCAGTTTACTTTCTCTTTTTCTTAATTATTTTATTTGTTTATATTTTAAATGTTGTCCCCCTTCCAGGTCTTCTCACCACATTCCCCCTCCTTTGCCTGTAAGAGGGTGCTCCATCTCCCTACCCGTGTTCCATCTCCTTACCCACCGGCCCACTTCCACCTCACCCCTCTAGCATTCCCCTTCCATGGGGCCTCAAGCCCATCAAGTGCCTCCTCTTCTACTGATGCCAGATAAGGCAATAATCCTCTGTTACATATGTAGTGGGAGCCATGGACCCACCTATGTAAACTCTTTGGTTGGTGGTTTAGTCCCTGGAAGCTCTGAGGTGTCCTGTTAGTTGATATTATTCTTCCTGTTGGGTTGCAATCCCCTTCAGTCGTTCCCATAGCTCTTCCACTGGGGTCACTGAGCTCAGTCTAATGGTTGGCTGTGAGTGTCTGCTTCTGTCTTAGTCAGGTGCTGGTAGAACCTCTCAGATGACAGCCATACTGGGCTCCTGTCTGTGAGCACTTTTTGGCATTAGCAATAGTGTCCAGGTTTGGTGTGGGAGAATGGGATGGATCCCAAGGTAGGACAGTCTCTGGTTGGCTTTTCCTCTGATCTCTGCTCCATTTTTGTTCCTGTGTTTTTCTTTAGACAGGAATAATTGTGAGTTAAAATTTTTGAGATGGTTGAGTGGCCCTGCACCTCAGTTGGGCGACATGTCTATCTATGGGAGATAGTCTCTTCAGGTTCTATTTCTGCTCTTAATGTCATCTCCATTGAGTCCTGGGAGCTTCTCACATCCTGGCATCTGGGACTTTCTAGTGATTGCCCCTCCATACCCCCTCCCCACTGTTAACATATTTCAGTGCATTCTCCTGACCTTCTGGACTTCTGTCCTGTCTCTCCCCATACCTGATCCTGACACTCTTTTCCTTCCCTCTCTCCTACTCTCTCTCACCCAGGTCTCTGCTTCCCATGATTATTTTGTTCCCCCTTCTAAGTGAGATTGAAGTATTCACACTTTGGTCTTTCTTCTTGTTAAGCTTTATATGGTCTGTGAGTTATATCATGGGTATTCTGAGCTTTTAGGCTAATATCCACTTATCAGTGAGTACATACCATGTATGTGCTTTTGGATCTAGATTACCTTACTTGGGATAATATTTTTTAGTTCCATCCATTTGCCCGCAAAATTCATAAAGTTGTCATTTTTAATAGCTGAGTAGTATTCCATTGTGAAAATGTACCACATTTTTTGTACCCATTCTTCCCTTGAGGGATATATGGGTTGTTCCAATTTCTGGCTATTATAAATAAGGCTGCTATGAACATAGTGGAGCATGTGTCCTTGTTGAATGTTGGAGCATCTTTTGGGTATATGCCCAGTAGTGGTATCTCTGGGTCTTCAGGGGTAGACGTATTTCCAATTTTCTGAGGAACCATCAGATTGAGTGGTTGAACCAGCTTGCAAATCTACAAGCAATGGAGGAGTGTTCCTCTTTCTCCACATCCTCAGAAGCTTCTACTGTTTCCTCAGTTTTTGATCTTAGGCATTCTGATTTGTGCAAGATGGAATCTTAAGGTTGTTTTGATTTGAATTTCCTTGATGACTAAGGATGTTGAACATTTCTTTAGGTTCTTCACTCCATTTGAGATTCCTCAGTTGAGAATTCTTTGATTTTTTTTTAAATTGGGTTAATTGGTTTTCTGCAATCTAACTTCTTGAATTCTTTGTATATTTTAGATATTAGCCCTCTATTGGATGTAGGGCTGGTAAAGATCTTTTTCCAATCTTTTGGTTGCCATTTTGTCCTATTTACAGTGTCCATTTCCTTACAGAAGCTTTTCACTTTAATGAGGTTCCATTTGTAGATTGTTGATCTTAGAGCATAATCCATTGGTGTTCTGTTCAAGAATATTTCCCATGTGCAAATGTATTCGAGGCTTGTTCCCACTTTCTCTTTTATTAGATTCAGCATGTCTGTATTTATGTGGAGATCCTTGATGCAAATGGATCAGTACTCATTCTTCTACATGTGGACCACCAGTTTGATTTTTGTTTTCTTATATTTCTTTAAGGGATTCATGTATTTCTGTGGTTTACTTTTAAGTACATGAATACATAATCCTGTGGCCATGTGTGCATACATAGCAAAATTCAGTGTAGCGGGTGGTTTTGTGTCAGTTTGACAGAAGGTAAAGTCATTTAAGAGAAGGGCCCCTCAATTAAAAAAAAATGCCTCCATAAGGTCCAGCTGTAGCCAAGTCTGTAAGGCATTTTTATTGCAAGTGGTGTCATTGCCAGGCTGGTAGTCCTGGAAAACAGGGTGTGCAAGCCATGAAAAGGAAGCCAGCACATAGCATCTCCATATGACCTCTGTCTCAGCTCCTAACTCCATGTTCCTGCCCTGTTTAGGTTCCTATGTTGAATTTCTTTGATGACGAACAGTAATATGGAAATGTAAGCTGAATAATCCCTTTGTTTTGGTCACGGTGTTTCATCATAGCAACAGTAATCCTAGCTAAGATGTAAAATGAAAGCACTAATTATTGCTGGATCTAAGTGGTGTGCATATAGGAATTAGGGATGTTATTCTCACAACTTTCTTGTATATTTGAAAAACTATGATAAAATGCTAGATTAAAAAATAAACTTGAAAAATTTTACTCAGGATACTGTAAAAATGCTGGAGCTTGATCATAAATGATTTTTATTTGTGTCAATTATTGTTAATGAAAATCTTACTATTCATTTAAAAAATATAATTGTTTTGATAGTAAAAATGTACCAGTGCCTATATTGCATTATGAAGTTGAAATTGTAACTCAACATTTTCAAAAACATTGATTAAGTATAACTAATTCTCTGAAAATTGTTTGGAATCTCCAAAACTTGGGGTATTTTGTGTGTCTCCACAGAATAAACTAAATGCCTGGGAATTTAGTTGAAATTATTTAAAGTATCACAAGGAAACAACTTTAAAATATGTTTCAATCATACCTGTTGCAGTACTGCAGTGAGGAAATTGCTGTCATTGTGCTGTGGGCAGCTAATGACTAGGTTCACATTTACCCCGTAAGCCAGAAGCAGAGTGAGGGCCTGTGTAGAGGGAGACTTGTACTGGAAAGAGCAAATTAAGGTTTTCTACTTGTAGATTGAAATGTCATATAGAAAATGAACAGAGAATGAGCACTTAGAAAAATGAACAGTCACAGCAACACTAGGAACCACAGCAGGAACACTGGGTACTATTCCTTCTGATTCTGAAAAAGATATGAGGTTACAGAGAGCACATGAGTGTGCTGTCCTCGTTCTGAAGCTCTGAGTATGTAAGGAGACAGAATGGACAAATCTGCATTGTTTTGACCCTTTCAAATATGTTCTTCAAACTGAATGTCTCTTTATAAGTAGGAAAAGAGAAGCATCCAGACAAAATTAATTTAAGTGAGTTTTTCTGAGCCATGATACAATCCAAGAACAGATCAGCACTAAAGACTAGGAAAAGTTGAAAGATCTGGGTTCAGCAGCAGGAGGATGTGCATTCACAGGCTGAACACAGATAAAGGAAGTCACTGGATTGGCTACACCTAGGCCTTGCTCTTCTTTGGGTTATGATCTACCAGGGGCCCTCTAGTTTTGTAGCCAATCATCTAACTGGCTTTTTGTAATTATCTGAGATATTGCATTTTTTTCTTATTTTATAAAGTCAATTCCAAATATAGTATCCAGCTTCTGTTTCAGTACTTTATGCAAGAATGTCCTACAGAGATAACCTCATGCTAATGACTTCATGATTTGAAGAAACTATTCTCTAGCCCTTAGTCTTCATGTTAAACAAGTATAGTTTGGTATATAGTGCTAATGTGTATGTGAGCCTTGTGGACTTACGTATGTAATTACAGATTTGTTTGTTTATTGAGACACAGTCTGAAAATGTTGCCCAGGCTGGTTCATGTTCATGGGATTAAGTGATCTCCCACCTTCATCTCCCCAGTAAGCCCATGTAAGCCCAAGTGTGATGATATATACCAAGCTATAATTTATCATTCTATGTTCATCAATATTAAATGGAAGAACTCTAAGAGAATTCAGAGCTGTTGGAGCTGATGACTCATCTAGAATGTTGGAGATCTCTATCCTTATCACATAGAACCGGCTTGTGCCCATGCTGAACTGATGCTCAAGAATGGCTTTAAACACAGCATGGTCCTTAAAAGATCTCATCTCAGTGATAAGCACATGTCTCCCAGACTAGTCATTTGGGCTTCAGAGGTACTGTAGAGGGGATGAGATGCTAAAATGGCATTACTGTCAGCTTTGCATCTGGTTAATTATAGACTGATTTCCTGGCTCCAAAATTAATATCTGTCTGATCCTTTGATTTTGAGATTCTCTGACTAATCAAGTCTTCCCAGTATTCTCTAGGGAAACATTAAAAGTGTGCTTCTTTCTTTTTGTTTGTTTGTTTTGTTTTTTGTTGTTGCTGTTTTTTCCTATGCATTTAGCCTTTTGAATTAAAGATTGTCTTAAATCACTTCCCTTTATTAAATTTATCTATTTTCTTTTATATTTTTAGCATGTTAATGAAAAGAATATTGGATCATCTTCTAAACCAAGAGAAACGAAAGGATCTGAGGAGGTAATTTCTGCAATACTTATTACCATTTTCTTTGTGATGCTTTTAAAATTGTGAACTCTGTTTTTCAGTATTAAATAATAATGTAGTAAGGTGTAGTTACTTGACATTTGGCAAATTAAGGGAGTTTTTGGTATGTCTTTGTACTACGTTGTGTGTGTGCAATGATGTTTGTAAATGTGAGTGCCATGGGTGCACATGTACCCTTGTACACAGGTGTGGAGGTCAGAGGTCACTTGCCTTCAGCTTTTATTCAGGGTCTCTGTCATTTCTATGTTATGTACACAAGGTACACAAGGTTAGTGGACCCAGACGTTTCCAGGGATTCTCCTGTCTTTGCCTCTTATCTCCCTGTAGGAAGTCTGCAATTACAGACACACACACACACACACACACACACACACACACACACACACACACACTGTGGATCAAGCTTTTCATGAGTTATGGGGACTTGAACTCAAGTCTTCATGCTTGCACAGCAAGTGCCTTTACCTGTTACGTGCAGCTTTTGCTACCTTGTCTGAGCTCTGAGAATGGCCCAACCAGAGAATATTGGATCTGAAAAACACAGACACACATTACCCAATTTCAACCTGCCTTATGACTCAGTTGCTGGGAACTATTAATGTACTGTGGCTAGTGTGCCCTTCCCAATCAATACTCTTAGCTCATCACTTCTCAATCTGCCCTAGCTTCAGTTGCTCAGTTGCTTGTAGTCCCAGCTGAAATTCCAGTCTCCTGCCTGGAACAGTGTCTCATGGCCAGAAGCATGGTGAACATCCTTTTCTCTTCTCTCCTTCTGTCTGCTAGCTTGACTGTGGGGACCTGGTAGTTCTGCCTATTCCCCCAGCCCAGCAATTGGCCTATGGCATCTTTACTGATAGATGAAGAACCAACTGGGGAACAGGATCTTAGCATCAGAACCACCCCTACATTTACCCACTGAGCTACCTTCCCAGTCTTGAAAAACTTACCTTTAACTATGATGTGATCGGAGATTGTTAGTGGGAAATCATGAAAATAAAATCTCTATATTAATCCTCAGAATGGAACCTTTTTAGACAATTTCAGTTTAGAAACAGAGATCAGTTTTGGATGTCTTCCTATTAGACTTGGGAACTTTTGTTTTGTTAGTGAGCATGGCAAATATTGAAAGAAGCTGAATGCAATGGCAGGAGGGGACATATGTTTTCATGTGAGTACACCGTGAAAGGAGAGGAGTGATAGCGTAGATTAATAGGTCATTCAGGGGTGGAGACAAAAGCAAGAGAACTATTATTATCTGCATCAGTTCAATGGAAGCACTGTAAGAATAAATCTCCCTGTTTGGAGGTGTGCGTGTGCGTGTGCGTGTGCGTGTGCGTGTGCGTGCTTGTGTGTGTGTGTGTGTGTGTGTGTGTGTGTGTGTTGTTCTTGGGAATTTCAGCTTTGACTGAGGACAAACCATTGTGAGCTACCAGTGCTGACCTACTTAACTATGAAGGTGTCCCGTGATAATTTTGTTCTCCAAAGGGCACTGGGTTTGCATTTCTGTCTTGTTACCAATTTTTCGAGGACTGAATTTACTAACCCTTGAGAATGATACTTTTGGAGAAGAATTCTATAGTCATATAAGTGGTTCATTGCTAGTTGTTCACACAAAACTTTTAGGGGAGCATTACACCTTGTCTTCTGCTATGGTGGATACTCTCGGCAGACCTCACCACTTTTACTTTTGTTTTTGATTTTTGGTTTTTGTTTGTTTGTTTGTTTGTTTTTTTCGAGACAGTGTTTCTCTGTGTAGTCCTGGCTGTCCTGGAACTCACTCTGTAGACCAGGCTGGCCTCGAATTCAGAAATCCGCCTGCCTCTGCCTCCCAAGTGCTGGGATTAAAGGCGTGTGCCACCACCACCCGGCCTCACCACTTTTACTTATAAGAAATTGTCTCACTTCCCATTGTTAGTGACTATATGGTCCAAAAGACTGGATATATAAAAAGCATAAAGTGACTCTTATTTTTTGTTTCATTATCAAGATTGAGCAAACATTTTTATAAAGTGAGACTATCTTCCTGTTCATTATTTGCAGTTCTGGAACATTCAGTATATACGGAGGCTGTACTGTTTTCTTGTCAACTTTCTACCAATGTCTATAAAAATGTACTTCAGCGTATTTCTGTTTCTCTTTTAAAGAATTATTATTATTATTATTATTATTATTATTATTATTATTACAACACAAGAGGGCCTCGGATCCTATTACAGATGGTTGTAAGACACCATGTGGTTGCTGGGAATTGAACTCAGGACCTCTGGAAGGGCAGCCAGTGCTCTTAACCACTAAGCTATCTCTCCAGCCTGAATATTTCCTTTTATTACATTTTAGCATTTTGTGTGTGTGTGTGTGTGTGTGTGTGTGTGTGTGTGTGTGTGTGTCACAGATATGACAATGTGTGTATGGTGGTTAGAGGACAATTTTTTTTCAGGAATCAGTGCTACCCTATGGATCCCTCAGGTCACCATACATTACAGCAAGAACCTTGACCTAATAAACTACTTTACTGACCCAAATTTTCAATTTTTCTTACCATAAAAATTTGTGTTGAAAATTTTTGTTTCTGTAGAATGCAAATTTTTAAAAATAAAAAGGAAAAGTAAGATTTCATCTTATTTCTTTGAAAATCATTAATAAATTCCCATATAAAGATACCTTTTTCTGTGAAAGTGTCTGCTAGGGCCACTGTGAGTCAGGGTAGGTTATTGGTTGTTGGTTGGTTGCTGTTGGTTGTAGTTTGTTAAGTAATTGTGGACAAAGGAGAAAGAACAAGAAGAAAAAATTAGATATCCTGATGACAAAGATCAAACTTACCCAAAGGAACTCTATACCCCTAATCAACAGAAAATAGTCTAAGGATAATATCACCCTCTTTTTTTCTATCTTTTTTTCTCTCCCATCTTGTGTTGTGTGATTGAAAAGGTGGAAAAGGAGTGGGAGATGGCTCTGCCAATCTTCCATGATGTCTCCACAAGGCTGGGCAGTGCCTAGACCATCCCGCCATCTACGCAAGCCCAGTAAGAAAATAAGACTCTAATGCATAAATATTAATCAAAGGCTTTATATGTTTGGTACTACGCAATAACAATATGCCCATACAATCAGAGGTGTAACCAAATACCCAACCTAGATATACCAACTACCTTTGACTGCTAGAGACATGCGCACATCCACTTCCATGTTTCCCTCTCTCTCCTCTCTCCCCTAGCTCCTCCTCTTCCCCTCCTTACTCCTCCTCTTTTCCTTACTCCTCCTCTTTTCCTTACTCCTCCTCTTTTCCTTACTCCTCCCATCTTACCTCCTCCCAACTTGCAGGAACAATATCCTGCTACAGAAATGGATAGACATGAGAACCTACAGAGTAGCAAATGCCAGCTACAATTTATCATGTTGCATTTCAGATGCAAAGCTTGAAGATGAAACTGGGTAAAAACCTGTGAGAATTCCTGTAAATCATTTTTTAAGAATTCATCAAGTTTTTCTCAAGTGCAAGCATATTCTAAGACCAACAGACACATGGGCTGAGACCAAAATGGATTCATAGTCCAAGAAATAAACACATAATATCAGCATCTTTAAATACAGTGGAACAAAGAAGTCTCCCCCAAACTGTAACCAAATCTATTTGAAGTATTTGACTGATACATCTGGCCACGGTGGGGGAGTATGAGATTTTTAGAAATTTACTTTAGTGATGTCCTGGAAAGTAAAATTTAAAGACAGTATGAAAGAATGTGATCTTTCAGAGACAACTTTAGAATCTTGAGATTTAATGATGGATGTGTTCTGTAACTAAAGAGCTGTGTAGATAACATTAAAGGGGAATGGTCGTTTATATGTTTATCTTGCACGAATAGCCTGGCAAGCCTTTTCTTCCTCATCATTATTTACTTCTCCTCCTAACACTTGTAAATGTGTTATTGAATGATTCACATTTCTGATACTATTCTTTTTAACAAAATCAGTCTTTTTTTTTAAATCAGAGAATTACTATATTCTGCTATAAAATTTTGTGTTTATTTTTAAAATTAACATCATATATTCATAGTTGTTAAATACATTGATTTTTATTAACTCTTTAAAAGTCTTGCATCTAAATATAATTATTGGAAAACAAATTTAAAGGAACCAGTACCATCTCTACAATCTAAAACCCAGAATGATGGCCACCTTTATATCTTTGTGCATTTACTGATGTTTTTTTCATACCTCCATATATCCATTTTAATGGAGGACTGATTTCAAAGCCAGCTATGCTCCATGGATGCTCTCATTCTTTTATAATGTAACTTAGGATGTCCACTTAATCTAAGGCCTATCACCTCAAGGATACTGAGAATGCCCAGTACAAAGTTAATGTCATTGAAATAGTTGTATTATTTATGGAAAAACAACAAAGGAAACATTTCTGTGTTTTATACATCTGTAATTTTCCCTGAATATCCTTGACCTTGGTTAAATAGATAGTTGTCCCATAGGTAGGGACAACTGTATGTTTAATGAAATAACATTTTCTAAGCAAAGACAAAAAAGGTGCATCATTAAAAGGGCATGAGCTAGAAATGAATAATAATTTTCTATGAGGAAGATCAATCTTTTCCAATAAAAATGAAAAAAAAAACCAGAATCATCAACAAGATGTAGTAGCACAGTCCTGTGAGCTTAGCACTGAAGAGGAAGAGGTTGGAAGGTTGACACTGATTTGTATAGCTAAGTTCCTGGCCAGTAGGGGCTACATGGGAAGATTTTTGTCTCAAATACATTTGGACAGTATTTCTGCATTACTATCAAATCCTGAAGTGGACTCCTAAACATTGTTTTATGGTTATAAGTCATCTTAAGTGTTCAGGCTGGAGCATAGATGTTCAGAATTGAGAGTTCATCTTGGTAGATTTTTCCTTTGACAAGTATGAAGTGTCCTTCCTTATCTTTTTGATAACTTTTGGTGAAAGTCAATTTTATTCGATATTAGAATGGTGACTCCAGCTTGTTTGTTGAGACAATTTGCTTGGAATTTTTTTTCCTGCCTTTTACTCTGAGGTATCTGTCTTTGTCATTGAAGTGTGTTTCCTGTATGCAGCAAAATGATGGGTTCTGTTTACCTATCCAGTCTATTAGTCTATTTTTTTTTAAATTGGGGCATTGAGTACATTGATATTAAGAGATATTAAGAAAAAGTGATTGCTACTTCCTGTTATTTTTGTTGTTAGAGGTGGAATTGTGTTTGTATGGCTATCTTTTTTTGGCTTTGTTGAAATACTCAATTCTGAACATCTATACTCCAAATGCAAGGGTACCCACATTCATAAAAGAAACTTTACTAAAGCTCAAAGCACACATTGCACCTTACACCTCCTCAATACTGGGATACTTCAACACCCCAGTCTCATCAATGGATAGATTATGGAAACAGAGCAGAAGAGAGATGCAGTGAAACTAACCAAAGTTATGAACCAAATGGGTTTAATATATATTTATATTCCTCAAAAATTGGCCATATAATTGGTCACAAAATGGGCCTCAACAGATACAAGAAGACTGAAATAATCCCATGCATCCTATCAGATCACCATGGACTAAGGCTGGTTTTCAATAATGATAAAATCAATGGAAAGCCCACATGCATGTGGAAACTGAATAATGCTCTACTCAATGATAACTCCATCAAGAAAGAAATAAACAAAGAAATTAAAGACCTTTTAGAATTTGATGAAAGTGAAGACACGTCATACCAAAACTTGTGGGACACAATGGAAGCAGTACTAAGAGGAAAACTCATAGCTCTAAGTGCATACAAGAAGGAACTGGAGAGAGCCCACATTAGCAGCTTCACAGCACATCTGAAAGCTCTAGAACAAAAAGAAGCAAATACAGCTAAGAAGAGTAGACAGCAGGAAATAAACCCAGGACTGAAATCAACCAAGTAGAAACAAAAACAACTATACAATAAATCAACAAAACCAGGAACTTGTTCTTTGAGAAAATCAACAAGATAGATAAATCCTTAACCAGACTAATCAGAGGGTACAGAGACAGTATCCAAATTAATAAAATGAGAATTGAAAAATGAGACATAACAACAGAAACCAAAGAAATTCAAATATCAGATACTACTATGAAAGCCTATGTTGAACAAAACTAGAAAATCTGGATGAAACGCAAAATTTTCTAGACAGATACCAGGTACCAAAATTAAATCAGGATCATATCTACCATCTAAACAGTCTCGTAACCCCTAAAGAAATAGCAGCAGTCAGTAAAAGTCTCCCAATCAAAAAAAGCCCATGACCAGATGGGTTTAATGCAAAATTCTGTCAGACCTTCAAAGAAGACCTAATACCAATACTCTTCAAACTATTCCACAAAATAGAAACAGAAGAAACACTATCCATTTTGTTCTATGAAGCCACAATTATGCTCATACCTAATCCACACAAAGACCGAACAAAGAAAGAGAACTTCAGACCAATTTCACTTATGAATATTGATTGGATATTCCCAATAAAATTCTCAAAAACCAAATTTAAGAACACATCAAAACAGTCATCCATTATGATCAAATAGGCCTTATCCCAGGGATGCAGGAATGGTTCAATATACATAAATCCATCAATGTAATTCACTACATAATAAACTCAAAGAAAAAAATTACATGATCATTTCACGCAGAGAAAGCATTTGACAAAATTCAACACCCCTTCATTGTAAAAGTCTTAGAAAGATCAGGAACTCGAGGCCCATACTTAAACAAAGTAAAAGCAACATAGAACAAACCAGCAGCCAACATTAAGGTAAATGGAGAGATACTTGAAGCAATCCCAATAAAATCAGGGACTAGACAAGGCTGCCCACTCTCTCCCTACCTATTCAATATAGTATTTGAAGTCCTAGCCAGAGCAATTACACAACAAGTGGAAGTCAAAGGGATACAAATTGGAATGGAAGAAGTCAAAATATCACTATTTGCAGATGATATGATAGTATATATAACTGACTACCAAAATTTCAGCAGAGAACCCTAAACCCGATAAAAAACTTCAGCAAAGTGGATGGATATAAAATGAACTCCATCAAATCAGTAGCTTTCCTCTACTTAAAGGATAAACAAGCTGAGAAAGAAATCAGGGAAATGATACCCTTCACAATAGTCGCAAATAATATAAAATACCTTGGTGTGACTCTAACCTGTGGGGGAGTCCAGCGGCAACAAAGCCATGAGGGCAGCAGGCTGGGTTCCTCCGCACTTCCCACACTGCATGCAGAGGGTCCCACATGGCGGGCAGGCCTGCAGCTGTATCCACAATGTTCCAGGGTTCCAAAGGCTGGCAATCCGGAGGCTGCGTAGGAAGGCCCAGGCGACACGTGAAGTCCGGTTTTCCAAAGTTTTTATTGTTCATGGCGTGGTGAATGGGTGTAGATGGCGTGTGCTTCCCCCAAAATGTCAGGGGGCCTGGCTTTTTATAGGGAGGGGGAAAAGGGGAGGGAATAACTTAATTAGCTATGCTTCCTGGCCTTTAGATAACTCATTAATATTTAAATCTCTGGAGGTGGAAACGTCTACCTGTGTCCTACGATTGATGGTAGAGGTTAAATGGAGTTACCTTGTCCAAGGCCCGACATAACCAAGCAAGTAAAAGATATTTATGACAAGAACTTCAAGTCTCCGAAGAAAGAAATCTCAGAAGATGGAAAGATCTCCCATGCTCATGGATTGGCAGGATAGGCTAAATATAGTAAAAATGGCCATCTTTCCAAAAGCAATCTACAGATTCAGTGCAATCCCCAACAAAATTCCAACTCAGTTCTTCACAGAGATAGAAAGAGCAATTCTCAAATTCATCTGGAATAACACACTCACACAAAAAAACAGGATCATAAAGACTATTCTCAACAATAAAAGAACTTCTGGGGAAATCACCATCCTTGACCTAGAGCTGTATTACAGAGCAATAGTGATAAATACTGTATGGTATTGGTACAGAGACAGGGAGGGAGATCAATGAGATTGAATTGAAGACCCAGAAGTGAATACACCCACCTATGTTCACTTGATTATCTGCCAAAGGTGCTAAAACAATCCAGTGGGAAAAGGACAGCATTTTCAACAAACGGCACTGGTTCAACTGGAGGTCAACATGTAGAAGAATATAAATCAATCCATTCTTATCTCCTTGTATGAAGCTCAAGTCCATGTGGATCAAGTACCTTTACATAAAATGAGATACACTGACCTAATAGAAGAGAAAGTGGGGAAAAGCCTCAAACACATGGACACAGGTGAAAATTTCCTGAATAGAGCACCTATGGCTTATGCTGTAAAATAAAGAATTGAAAATTGGGACCTCATAAAGTTGCAAAGCTTCTGTAAGGCAAAGGACACTGTCAATAGGACAAAATGGCAACCAACAGATTGGGAAATGATCTTTACCAATCCTACATTCAATAGAGGGCTAATATCCAATGTATTCAAAAAATCAAGAAATTAGACTCCAGAGAATCAAATAACCCTATTAAAAATGGGGTACAGAACTAAACAAAGAATTCTCAACTGAGGAAACTCAAATGGCTGAGAAGCATATAAAGAAATGTTCAAAATTCTTAGTCATCAGAAAAATTCAAATCAAAACAACCCTGAGATTCCTCCTCACACCAGTCAGAATGGCTAAGGTCAAAAACTAAGACAACAGCAGAAGCTGTCGAGGATGTGAAGAAACAGGAACACTCCTCCATTGTTGGTGGAATTGCAAGCTGGCACAATCACTCTAGAAATCAATCTAGCAGTTCCTCAGAAAATTGGACATAGTATTACCTGAGGACCTAGATATACCACTCCTGGACGTATACTCAAAAGATGTTCCAATATATAACAAGGACACAGGCTCCACTATGTTCATAGCACCCTTATTTATAAAAGGCAGAAGCTGGAAAGAACCCAAATGTCCTTTAACAAAGGAGTGGATACAGAAAATGTGGTCCATTTGCACAATGGAATACTACTCAGCTATTACAAATAATGACTTCATGAAATTTTTTGGCAAACTGATGTAACTAGAAAATATCATTCTGAGTGAGGTAGCCCAATCACAATAGAACACACATGGTATCCACTCACTGATATGTAGATATTAGCTCTAAAGCTAGGAACAATCAAGATTCAATTCACAGACTACATAAAGCTCAAGAAAAAGAAAGACCAAAGTATGGATGCTTAAGTCTTTCTTAGAATGGGGAACAAAATACTCATGGGAGGAAATACGTAGACAAAGAGACTGCAGGAAAGGCCATCCAGAGACTGTCCCCCATCCCCATCCCTGAGGATCCATCCCATATACAGTCACCAAACACAGACAGTATTGTGGATTCCAAGAATTGCTTGCTGACAGGAGCCTGATATAGATGTCTCCAGAGAGGGTCTGCCAGAGCCTGACAAATACAGAGGAGGGTGCTGGAAGCCAACAATTAGAATTGTTGGCTTGGAGCATGAGGGCCTCAATGGAGGAGTTAGACAAAGGAATGAAAGAGCTCAAGAGGTTTGCAACCCCATAGGAAGAACAATATCAACCTTTATAAGATTGATTTATAGGCAAGTCTGTTTGAGTTCTTGATTAATGGTTGATGTAGGAGGACCCATTCCACTGTGGGTGGTACCAACCCTGAACAACTGGGCCTGAGTTGTGTAAGAAAGCAAGCAGGTATGCAGCATTTTTCCATGGTCTATTTCAGTTCCTTTTTCCAGGTGAATTCCTGCCCTGACTTCCCTCAATGAAGGAGTATGAACTGAAAGTTGTAAATGAAAATAAACCCTTTTCTTCCCAAATTACTTTTGGTCACGGTACTTTAAAATAGGAGTGGAAATGCTAACTAAGACATATCCCAATGTTGATGGGGAAATCCCTACAAGACCCCACCCCTAGATGATGAACTGTGGATAATTAATACCCACTAAAAGAGAGAGAGAGAATCAGCCACTCTTCTCTAGGGATGAACTGACTAATAGATTACCCAGTCCTAAGTGGTCAGAGCTGAACAATCCACAGTAAATTGATTTAACAGATTATATATTTGTATGTATGTATGTATGTATGTATGTATGTATGTATGTATTATGTGTATGTATATATATATTTGTATGTATATATACATGTAAATGTATAATATATATATAAGCATGTATATGTATTAATCAGAGTTATCTAGTGTAAGAGAACTTATAGAATGAATATGTAAAGGGGATTTATTAGAATGACTTTCAAGCTGCAGTCCAACTAATCAAACAATGACTGTCTGTGAGCAAAACGTCTAAGAATCCAGAAGTTGTTCTGTCCACAAGCTGGATGTCTCATCTGGTTACAGTAGATTCTAAAATCTCAAAGAAGTAGGTTGTAATGCTAGTGAAGGAATGGACTTTCCTTTAACTTGCTAGCTGGAACAAAAGATTTCTTTTTCCATGTCCTTATATAGGCTTCTAGCAGAGGGTGTGGCCCAGATTAAAGGTATATCTTTCTGCTTCAAGATCCAGATTAGAAGTAGATCTATCTATTTCAAATTAAGCAAAGTTTCCTCATAGGTGTGCCCTGTATTTTGGGACTTCTTAAATTCTAAATGTAGTCAAGTTGACAACCAAGAATAGCCATCGTTGAATGTCTATATGTATGTGAGTGTGTGTATGTGTGTATATATATACGTATACATATATGTGTGTATATATACATATGTATACATATATATATGTTTATATGTAAGTGTATACATACACATATACATATTTAAGGAAGAGTTCATTAAGAGGAGAGACATAAGAAGAGAGGGAAAGGGGAAATTATGTAAATATAGTATTTATGTATGACATTCACAAAGTTTTAAAAAATTAAATAAAACAATAATTCTACATCAAAATATAAAGACCATACTCCATAGAATTTCATATTACGGTTGTCACTGTTCTGTAATTTGTTTCTGTACCTTCTTCTTCTTTTTCTTTCTTATACTCTTAACACTCAAAGTTATATAGCATCATGGACCTCTATGTTGCAGCCAGAACTCTTCTTTGCAGATGGGATGTGAAGGGAAGCTGAATCAGAGTACAGGGACAGCCAGGAGAGGGCAGCATCTCCAGATTGCTTGGCAGCTCAAAGCCAGACCATTACACTGGAGCTCTTTGCAGATTTCCACCTGGAGATGATAAACAGGAAGAAGAAGAAGAGAAGGAGGAGGAGGAGAAGGAAGAAGAGGAGGAAGAGGAGGAGGAGGAGAAGAAGAAAGAGAAGAAGAAGAGGAGGAGGAGGAAGAGGAGGAGGAGGAGGAGGAGGAGGAGGAGGAAGAAGAAAGAAACATTGCTAGAACTATTACAGCACTATCATTATCGTTGCTGAAGAACCTACCTCCCCTTTAAAAAGACATCTTTTTCCTAGATAATGTTTTCAAATAATATAGTCTTGTGTAGTAATACAATAACCAAAACCTACATTTTTTAGCAAGAGTTTATAAATTATGGTCCAGCAAATCTAACAGTGTTAATTAAAATGTACACGTTAAAAGTAAATAGGAAAATAATATAGGAAAATATGAGCAACACTGTTTCATATTGATTTTAAGGTATATATTAATTCCTAGAGTAATGAAACAAAGACATGACTTCAAACAATAAAATTCAACAATAATCTGATATTTTCCATTGTTGACATAATTGGAAAGCCATTTTTCCACTGCCTTCACACCACAAAATACCTTTATCTGCCCTTCCCAGGTTATTTTCATTAAAACTAATATTATATGCTCCTATGTTTACCAAGATAGGAATCTGAGTTACTTTCGCAGTTTCAATTACTTACTTGTATGTTAGGAAGATAAGCATTTGGTTTACCTTTGAGAATATTCAGATAGTGTGTTACAGTTTGTTCAGATAGTTCAACAAACAGATTCAGCACCATTTTGAGGAGTTTTTGGAGCATGCTAGCTTCCTTTGAAAGTTTCAAGAGTCAATAAAGATACAAAGTTTGTGTACTCAAAACTGTCAGGTCAACCAGTCAGTGATTTGTTAGTCATTCCAAGCTAGAGTCAGCATCTCCACACTTGAAAACTCTGGGACAGTTTACTGTGGCTTAAGTGGACAGGTGGACCAGTGACCTCACACACTCATAGTCGCTATGTAGAGGTGGAAAAGAGAATTGCTGGGTTGGAAGCTGGGGTCTCACCAACTTCCTTGCATGAGGCAGATGGCATCATCACTTGGTATCTGTGGGAAATATAAACTTAAAACCTGCTTGTTCTTTTACTGTATACTCTTCATGGATTCACTGCAATAGTGATTAACTTGAAGTCACCAATAATGCATTAATGTCTCATTAAGCAAAAAATACAATTGAATTAAAGAATTAAAATAAAAGAACTTCTACTTAGAGTCATTTAACCAAAAGCAGTCTATATTTGAATTTTCTTCTCCATGATCTCTGTGCCTTCCATGTTCTCTCTGTTGATGAGTCTGCATCTGTACCTGCCTAAAGGTGTTCTCTCTGTGTGTCCCTGTCCCTAACAAATGGCTTTGGGTCAGGGGCATGAAAGAGTACATAATTTGTTAAACAGCACAGAAAATATTTCATGACAGGAAAGGATGAAATACTTCAGAGAAATCTTTAACAGAGTTTCACAAAGGATTGAGTCAATGACTCCAACCGTTTCCAACTGTTTCAGACAAAATACAGCACTATAAACATCATTGTGTACCAGCCATTGTCCACAGATGGTCAACTTTTTTGGTGGTTTTTACATGGTTGCTTTCAGCCTATATATTTGCTGCTTTCAGCAATTAGTTAACATACATGCATTACTCTGGGTCAGGGACATGGAAGAGTACATAATTTAAGATTACAGCTATGCTGTAGTTTAGCTTATGAAAGTTGATTACCTGGAAATCCAAGGCAAGTAATGTTGTTACATTGTCCTTTAAAGACAGAGTGCACAGTAGGATAGCAGTCTTTAGTGATAAGTGACCTCAGGGTGACCTCAGGTTACCAGGTCCAGCAAAAGTTCCAGTATATTAGAATGTAAGAAATATTTTCATTATACTTCATCGTCACAATATTTAATCCCTCATGGGATTTATTAAAATTCTCAGGTTGTTAGGTTTATAGTTATCATAAAATTGGGAAATATTTTGACAATATTTTCTTTAAACTTTTTGTTTCTATACCTCCCACCTTTTCTTGGAAATTGGCAGTTACATGTAAACTAGCAGCTTGACTTTGCCCTACTAATGCCCATGGATACTTCTTCCCTTTCCCTCATTAATGCCCATGAATGCTCCTTGTACTTTCTGCTTACCCTTTTGCTCCAGTGGGTCTTTTGAGATATTTTCTGCTGCCATATTTCCAAGTCTTTTCTAATCAGTTCTCAATTCTACTTGCTTTAGTTTTCATTACAGACCCATGCTGTTTTCTTGTAGATACTTGGCTCATATATTTAGTATATCTTCCATGTCTTTCCTTAACACATTTAAAACATTTTTATTTCAGAATAATTTTGGGTTCACAGGAATTTGGAAATATGGCCTGGAGTGCTTCAGCAGCATAGATACCGATTCCTGTTATATGCACATAGTACAGTATCAACACTAGGAAACTGATATTTATGCACCATGTAAAGATTGTTCTGGCCGTGTTATTATATGTGTAGGTCTGCGTAGCTCGCACTACAATCAAAGTCCTGGTGTCGGACATGCCAGGTACCTATTCAGCCTTTAGGGAGATAGGCTGAAGTGAGACACAGCATCATAAGGTCAAAGACAGATGATCTCTGGCTTTATAATCTTATTATTTTTCTGCTGACAAGCACTGGTTTCTTTTCTCTTAATATTTTGTGCCGATAAGCACTGGTTTCTTCTCTCTTTGGCTCAATGACTTCTTGCTGGCCAGGTGAGAGGCCTGGAACTCATTAACTCTTCATGAATTAGAAAGAAAATAATGGAAAAGAAAAAAGCCTTTTATATAAGTAATACACACACACACACACACACACACACACACACACACACACACACTGGTTTGGCCTGACCATTGTCTCATCAACTCCACAGTGTTCATGCATACTTATAGTCATACAAATATAACTACACATCATGTACACACACACACACACACACACACACACACACACACACACACACACAGACATTACATATATTCATTTGGTGGGTGGGGCTGAGCCTCAGATGCCACACTTTGTTCCTTCTCCCTGGCCTTATACCTTATTAGAAAAATGTTCTTGAGAAAATTATTGCATAGGTAAAATGTGACACAAAAAGTGGAATTAGAGAAGAATGTTTATAGTTAGGTCCAAAGCAGTACTTCATTTTATAAGCCCATGATAAGTTCAAAGCAACAGTTTCACAGGACCTTGCTTTGTCATTGTGGATATCTGTGGCTTCATTCTTGACCTGACCTAGAATGAATGTTTTTCCTTGATCACAAATTTGTCCCAAGCCTATTTCTCTTTTTAGTGTTATAGAGAAAGCTCAGTGTATTTCGTATTAATCAGCCTTTACTTGGCATTCTATGAGGAACTGGAACATTCTATTCTTGATTCTAACTTTATTACAACTTTCTGGAAAAACAACTAAAAAATTCTTCATAAATTATTTGAATCAAATCAGGAATTTTATAAAGTCACTAGTTCATTTAAACAGCATTAATTTATGAAGGTTCATTTTTATGTTGATCTGCAGGAAATGTGTTCAATAGGATGGGCTGATGCCCAAGAATCATTAGGCTATGTACTCATTAGGTTATTAGTGACAGGAAGGTCATGTCAGCAGTAAGGAATCCTTGGATGAAATCTCTGAAGACACTGAAATTCAAAGTTTACCCTTTTTAGCTGTGCAAAATGGTGGCTCATCTCCAGACAGTTCACCTGCATGCCGTTCCTAGATGCCTTCTGACTGGGACACAAGATACAGAATCTTGAAACACTGTATGAAAAATGATGTTATGTTTTATTTTGGTTTTTTTTGCATGTCTTATCTTAGCTTTTTATTATCTTCCAGATATACATAATGTCTTGTTCCTATCCTACTTATCTCAGAGTTTTCTTCCCTTTGTTGATTAGAGTGAGTGTGTGTTGGGAGAGATTATATATTTATTCTGCAAATAATGCCAGGGGACTCTATAACTTCTTCTCATTCCTCCATGGTTCTTAGATGACATTTTCTAAAGATAACTCCACCATAGCTACTTTACTGAAGTACTTTGAGAGTGGTCAACTTGTGGACACCTAGATGTCATCTTTTGAGGACACAGACATAAACATTGAATTTTCTGCTTATTATGACAATGTTTATCCCAAAGGCAAAGAATATTTCAGTTTAAACTTTTATAGCAGGCATTTTTAACAAGTTAAGTAGTTAAATCTGGATTCTTTTAAATGTTAAAAATTAAGCAAAACCAAATTATCTTGTTATACAATAAAATGTTTCCTGCCCGTATATGTAAAATGTAGTATGTGACATCTTCTAATCAGTGTCTTGGCAGCTCATGCATATTCAATTTTTTCGGTTTTTGTGGAGTTAGAGTATAAGCCATTTGTTCCTGTACTCTGACTCAGCTTTCCCCACTTCACTTCCCATCTGCAAGGAGGAAGGGCTCTGGCTGTACCATACTGGTTCATGATGCTATATGACTTTGAGTGATAGAGTATAAGGAAGAAAAAGAAGAAGAGGGTACAGAAACAAATGGTGACAACCATAATATGAGAGTCTATGGAGTATAGTCTTTGTATTTTGATGTAGAATTATTATTTACATTATGAGGTGTAGAATATACATGTTGCTTCTCTGGAACACAGATGTTCAAAGGATACCAGATATGAAGGCCATTCTAAGATAGCAACTGTGCATTTTATTTTTCCTTCTTACATCCTTTGTTTTTCTTTTCACAAATAAGAAACTGGAAAAAGTAAAAGAAATATTCTTCTCAAATCTTTTAAACTGAATATATAGCTCAGTTAGTAGGTCCCTGTGTTTAACATCCTGCACAAGCATGCTCTGTGGGCCTTGGAAAATATCCCTATCCAAAGGTCAGTAATAATAAATACATATAGAGATACTTTTTTTTTATAATCTGACTTTTCTCAGTGTGAAATACAAACAATGTGTTTTAATTTTAGGATATAGTTTTAATAATATGTTTTTTTAAATCCTGTCAAATGTCATAATGTAACTTTGTCTCATGGGAGTGTCGAGGATATAGTCTGAAGCTGGCATCCTGCACTTAGTAGCTATGACCACAGATAAGTTATTGACCCTGTACCTCAGCCTCTTCAGCTCTAAAATGGAGATAACTGTAGTAACAGATTTGTCAGCTGATATCAAGATTTAAAGCTTTTGCATTTGACCCTTAAAACACTACATACACTCAGAATACTGTTTTTATAGATTTTATTATTGGAAGAGTACAATTTTTTTCTTCCTGTAGAATAATTGCCTGGCACATCATAAGTACTCAGTATTCTCAAGTACTGTTTCAATTTTTTGATGTTATGTAGTTTAGATTTAATAAAAAGGTACTTGCTTTTATTTTTCTAAGACAACATTTTTCTCAGTATGATTATGTCTTTGAGATCTATTGTTAAATCACTTCTGTAGAGAACTTGTGACTCATAACACATGCTGTGTTGAATTATAAGAAAGGAGGCAGCCACTGCACAAGGAGCGACATATTTGGAAGGGTTTTATGCTTCAAAATGATGACTGCTCAGATGAGGACATTTGTAAAACTTGCTTTTCACTATTTATTTATTATTTATACACTACTCTTCAGGCAACATTACGAAAATTACAAATGTTTATTTACTTTGTGTAAATGTATATGTTTAGTGTATTAACCTAACTGCTGTTTGATAAATTGTGTGTGGTAGTATGATAATCCATGAGTGTTTCGTGTATTAACCTGATTGTCGTCTGATAAAGTGTTTGTAGTAGTATAATAATTTGCACAATGTTGCTGTGTGCTCTGCCATTGAAATTAATTTTTTTTTTGTTTCTTAGAAAAAAGCAGCAAGCTTGGGGAGCAGTCAGCCTTCTAGACCCCATGTTGTTGGAGCAGCCACAGCCAGCAAGGTCAGTCAGTCCTGAATCCAAGAAAGTGTTTGATTCTCATTGCTCTACTAGGAGGCATCTTGAGTCGAGCACAGAGGGAAAGCAGCGAGCACAATACACCTCAGGACCCAGCCTTCAGGGGCATGCTTCTTTTAAAACTCTCTAAACTGCACCACCAATTGGTTCAAGTTCTGGAGCCCAGAGGAGGCATTTATCATTCAAATAGCTTGTTTATTTGTTTTGATAACTGATTGAAAGAACATAACTCACAAAAAGTTATTGGATACCATACTATTTCTGTGTTGGAAGAGAGGGTGAGCTTCTTTTTTAGAAAAAAAAAATATTTTTGTATGTGTGAGCTTCTGTGTGAGCTTTTGTACGCCATGTATATGCAGGTGCCCTCAGAAGCAAGGAGTGTTAAAACTCCTGGAACTGGGGTTACAAGCAGTTGTTAGCTGATATGAGTAAGAACTTGAACCCAGGTTCAAGAGCAATACTGGTTCTTACTCACTGAGCTATCAGTGATTTAAAATCTAGTAAAACCATTTAAGGTATAATTATTGCTGCTGTATAATGTGTTTTGTAGCTATTATTATAATAAATATTTGTAGACAATCTTGGGCTTTTGCATATACTGCAAGTGAATGATTGATTCTGGACTCTTTAGAAAATGATGAAGGTCTCTCTCTTGATCATTCATCACACCAGGTTCTTGTTAAGTGTTGTACATAATTATCTTCTAAGACCCCTTCACAACCTTAATGTATTTGTTCCTCTATTACTTAGGAAACAATGGCTCAGAGAGGTTAGGTAACTTTAATGAGCTTCCCAAACCAATAAGATGGAAGTAGAATTGAACCAGCTTTCCTGAATAGTCTGTGACAATGACAGGTTCTATAAACTCTGAGTCTTTTTTTTTTTTTTGATAATATTAACACCTCTGAGCTTTGCAACTTATAAAGGAATTACTAAAACATCACCATTCAATGTAGCCAGTAGTTTGTTTTGAATGAATACAATTTTTCTATTGATTCTATTGCAATTCTGTGGCTTGAAGTGTGATCAGTTATCTGCAAGATGATATGAAACCTTATACTATCTCATAGTTCCCTACACAGCATTTAATTTAATCTTCTTTTTTTTTTTGTTTTTTGTTTTTTGTTTTTGGTTTTGGTTTTTCGAGACAGGGTTTCTCGGTGTATCCCTGGATGTCCTGGAACTCACTCTGTAGACCAGGCTGGCCTCGAATTCAGAAATCCGCCTGCCTCTGCCTCCCAAGTGCTGGGATTAAAGGCATGCGCCACCGCCGCCCGGCTTAATCATCTTTTCTTTAAAACTGATGACTATCACATGAAGTCTGTTGATGTTTTAATTTAAGCCAATGATTGATAGTTTATCTTCTCCAAAATCCCCAAAGTACTTAATCGTCAGAAAAAAGATGTTGCACCTGTAATATTAGGATAGGGCTAGTATAACCCAAATTTACCACTTTGAGTGGATCTATAGACCTTTTCAAATCACATTTCTGTCAGCCAGTAAAAATGGCAAAGAACATGGAAAGACTAATACAAGACAGTTTGACATTAGGGAGTTGCACTGTTAGCCTTTATTACTGATGTTGGGACCCTACGACAGTGATACTGAAGAAGTACTGCTTCCTAAGTCTAACATTCCAAAGTTTGGATTTCTTTTTTTGCCATGGATTTCCTTAGTGAAACCGTGCTCAGCAGAATGTGAATATAATCTCTGTTGTAACATCTGTTGCAAAGCTGAAAGTGAAATAAAGTGTATAAAGCACCCTAAGCTGGACGGTTGCCAACCAGTGGAAACCTGCTAACCCTGGTTATTCTTGTCAGTCTTTGTTATTTGTTGTCTAGGTACTGGAGAAGATTTTCCAAGCATGTCTTAACTTTTACATAATTGGGGCCTGTATTTAACTGACATTTACATTATGATTTTAAAATACAATCTACTTCATTACTAAGCCCATGCACACAGTGATGTTTAGTGAAGACATTTGTAGGTTCCAGAATTACTGTTAACTGAGAATATTGGATGTTCAGTGTATTAGTGTGTGGCAAACAATACCTAGTATTTTTCTAGAACAAATATGTGACCTGAATGGCCTTTTCCTCTTTTTTTTTTCTTCATCAAGGGAGCTGCTAGCTCATCTTTCTGAGGTGAGGTAGCCACTAAAGCTGTTGTCTTTAGAAACAGAGGGACATAGCAGAGGTGGAAAGTGGAAGAATTTGCCCCTATCTGTTTTCATTTTAGCGTTTAAAGGCAAACTTGGAAAATTTTCCTTGATTTTTGTAAAATGACCTTTAGTTTCCTAATATTACGACTTACCTCACTTCCCCTTGATGCTTTTCTGAGCCACTTTCTCTTACTATTCTCCAGACTACTAAATTTTACAAGGTTTGCTTTTTCTTTCTTACCTCTATCACATATTTAATCCTTAGGAGGTTTAACATTTTAAGGAGAAAACTACAAGTTGTATTAGTTAGCTTCCTGTTACGTTGATCAGATATGATGACTAAGTTAACTTAAAAGGGGAGAAATGTATTTGGACTTACACTCACAGAAGAGTTTATAATGATGGAGATACGTGGTAGCAACTGGCAAACATGGCAGAGCAGCGGAAGGCTGAGAGAATACATCTTCAACATCAAGCAGTAGGCAGAAAGAGTGAACAGAACATAGTTCGAGTCTTTACATTTTCAAAGCCTACCATCAGTGACATACTTCCTCCGACAAAGGTTGATTTCCAAAATTTCCCTAGTTTATCATTCAAACTGCCACATAGACAATTGCTTATTTCCTTTGATACCTTGTTGAAAGGTATCTTTCAGTAATAGCATCTCTGGCCTCAATGAGAAAAGATAGAGGTTTGGGAGTGTAATAAGTGAAGCCTTTTACTACACAATTGCCATAATTCAAATAAGAAAGCAAATATTATCCTGAAAAAGAGAAGTCACGATCAAATGGCAGATACAGCAGGCTATGGAGTTTAATCCTAGTTTGCCTGTTCCTGGATCCATTTAACCTGGCAGTTAAAACAACTACTAATTGCATAATTACTGATAAAACTATAAAGTATTCAGAAACAAATATGTTTAGATTTTATGCCAAATATGTGTTTATAGAATGTTTTTGCTTATGCCAACAATAAATTTGTCCCAACAAAGTGAGTGATTATGTTTATAAGCAATATTCTATCTGCTATGTAGTTATAGTCTTGAGACCCAAAACTCTTATGCAATTTAGATATATCTAATTCAAAATAGTTATTATAAATTGTTGCATACTTAAAATTCAGTTTTTAATAAATTAATAATGAGCACAAATAAAATCGCAGACATTTTATAAACTCCAATTAAAGTTAGTATGAGAATGGTTGTTATGCATAATTTGTCATCAGTTTTATTGCTGCAAGAATTTTGACAACTCCTATTTTGACTATTAAAATAGCTTGTATGGAATGTCTCTGTAGAAGATTCTGCTATAGGATATAGTAGTAAAAGTTATTTCTGATTAGAATCCACTGTGGCTAGTTTAGGATACAAATGAATTTTTTTCAGGAAGAATGTGAGAAAAATAATTGTTGGTGAAAACTAGGAGATCTGAAGTGTCTACCTTCTCCCCCACCACAAAAAGATAGTTATAGCAGTTAAGAGGAAATTAAATTTAAGTTATATTTTTATTAAGAAGAGTTCTAAGATTTTTTTATGGAGAATGATGAAGTATCAGAGTTGGATGTTGTTTTACATCACAAGCTCTATTTGACATAAGTAAAAGGAAAAATGACAGTAATCCACTGTGAGAGGCACCTTGAGTGGGAAGGCAGATAGTACCACAGTGCTGACTATGAGATGGGGGGAACACAACAGTTAAGGGGAGAGCTCCCCTCTTTTAAGGATATGCAATTATCACCTCCGCATTGGCTGAAAGCATCCTGAGTCTGCTCAGCTTTCCGAGGATGAATTTGTCAAACACTGGTCACCAGCACTTCCTTGACTCCAACCCCAAGCCGAAGGGGCTGAGGTGGTTATCGTAGTTGGTTTGTGCCTTTAGGAAAACATGGATTTCCATATGTCTTTTAAAATATGGTAACTAACCGTATCATTCACTCTATAACTTGGCTTTCTTCTCAAAAAGTATTGCCATTCCCTTAATTAATTAATTAATTAATTAATTAAAAGCCTAGAATAGCAGTATAGATTTCTGAATTTACATTATTTGATGGTTTCAAATCTATTCTCAGTTTTGATAAGGTTTCAATAATGAAAATGATTTAGTACAATTCATATTGTGTTAACCTGTTCTGAAAAACATCCAATATGCAGTTTTAGAGATGTTTAGAATCTGGGATTACCACTGCCATCTTTCATTAACTTAATGGCTTCAAAGGGTTATTTAGGGCGTGTACTGGAGAAGGTGGGTAATCATTGCTCTTATTTTGTTAGTCAAGAAGTGACATCCTGGAGGAGTAGACCTACCATCCTTTACTGCGTACAGTATATAGTGTGTGTCCTGTATTAAAAGATGCACTCGAAGTTAACCAGTCTGGAGATCCAAGCACCACTAAGAAGCACCACTAGGGAGCATCAAGGGTTCTCAGCCCAGGCGCCCTGCAGGTTTCAGGTTTCAGGGCTGGCGTCCTGCGGAGGAGGGCGGGAGCCCTGGCCAACATTGCCCCGCCTTGTGCGCCTTGTGCGTCACTCTGCGGGTTTAGTTTAGGCTGGGAACTGAAACAACGGAGGTTGAATTGGACCCGGAAATGCAGTCGTTCCCTAAACCAAGCTGAGGTTTCGGGCCAGTCGTCACACTCTGAGTGAGTACTGACTTGGGTCGCTTTGCTCCAAAGCCGCGCCTGCCTGTCACGGGCCCGGAACATGCCTGGGTTACAACCCGATAGCCTATTCCCAGGACACATTCTTTTACTTGCTATGATTCAAGTTGGCGTTTCTTTCCCAATGAGCTCTAAGTTTGAAGGAGATTACTCCCCACCCTCGCTGTCCATAACACTCTTAATGATCTTTTAGCTGGGAATTTCTCTCCTGATCGGACATGAAGGATTACAAAACATGAATTTGTGTCCCCTGGACCTCATGTTGAAAGAACAGCAGCAGCTGTTTAATGATTTGGCATGGCACTTTCTAATCTTTAGCATGAGATGTCCCTTAAGCCTCCAGCCCCACTGTGCTGAGGCCTGTGGCTCCCCCACCCCCACCAAGCTCCCAGTCCATGACTTGTGATTCAGAGAATGAGCTCACTGTGTGTGACCTTTCTGTGTACCTGACACATACTGGGTGTGGTGGGGCAAGTGTTGTAACATGTTTTAGCTCTGTTTCCCTGAATACAGCCAGAGACTATGGTAAGATAACATCATTGATAGAAACTTTACCTCTTTTAAGAACACAGTGTCTTATCAGAGATTTCAGGGTGTCTTCTGTAGTGTTAGGGCCCGAATTTTCCAGTTGTTTATACTCTCTGAGCAGGAAGTTCATTATTCCTGCTGTGCTCCCTGAGAAAATGAGGCAGAAAGTTTATGCACCCTCCTCACTCAGTGTGATTTGGGAGCCAAGGAGTCTTAAAGACAGACTACCCAGCCTGTTCATCAGTGAGCGGGGTGCTTACTCAGCAACTCTGGAGACTTCCTGCCTGTCGAAATGTTTTTCTAGAGGAAATTTATGCCTTGCTGAGTAAGAAGCAGCATATACTGCTCAAAGGTGGAAAATGTATTCCCTGACCAATAGTTAATATTTTCCTTGTGGAAATGAATTTGGGTTTGGGGAATGATTTTTCAGTATCTGAAATGAGTATTAAGTTTCAGTGGGATGTGGTAAGTGGTGCCACTTTGGTTCTAAGAGGCATAAAGTACTGAAATGAAGTGGCAAAGGCTAGCAAATTCACTTCAGACTAGAAAACTCGAATTAAAGACTGAGGAAAAAAGATGGCCATTAGGGTGAGAGTCTAAAGAAGGAAGCTCTGTGTGTGTGTGTGTGTGTGTGTGTGTGTGTGTGTGTGTGTGGTGTTTTCCTTACCAAGAACACCAAGATGTGAAGAAAGAAAGGGAAGCTCAAGGGACACCCAGAGTCACCTCCCCTGGAGCCTCATGCGTTCCCTACCTCTAATGACACACTTGTTTCTGTCTAGTTTTTTACTTCATATTTGGCATCTAGCATCTGAAGGATGTGTGCCTTTAGCTAGATAAAGAGAATTCCATAAGGTTTTGCTTAGTCCCTTTACACCATGGTTCACATACATTTTGTTCAATTCTTTTTAGTATTTAGAATTGATAGTACTTATGTTTTATTACCAGTCTCTTTGAAATACTCTTTAAGACTTGGATTTTTAAAATTGTGTGTCTGTGTGTGTGTGTGTGTGTGTGTGTGTGTGTGTGTGTGTGTGTATGTGTGTGTGTACTCATGGAAGCCATAGGAATTGAACCACAGATGGATTTACAAATGGTTGTATGCTGCTATATCTGGGAACACACTTGAACTCAGGTCCTTTTCAAGAGAAAGGTACCTGCTCTTAACCAGTGAGGTATCTTTCTAGCCCTTGTAATACTTTTAAAAACATAAAAAAATAAAAAATATAGCTTTGAGCCTGGCCATGATGGTGCATGCCTTTAATTCAAGCACTTGGGAGACAGAGCAGATCTCTTGTGAGTTCAAATTCATCTGGTCCACATAGTGAGTTCAAGGACATCTATACAGTAAGACCTAGTTTAACAACAACAACAACAACAACAAAATGCAGTATGACTCCAGTGAACTAGAGTTTAGAAAATTTGGCCGTCTACTAAGGCAGCCTTTGGCTTCTATCCAGCAAGCACGTATAAGGCAGACAGAGGGGGACTGCTATAGATTCAAGGCTATCCTGGATTATATGCAAGTTCCAAGCCAGCCAAAGCTAATGGTGAGACTTTAAGAAATATAATATTTAGGTTTATTTGGGGCAAGAGATGTTCATATATTAGGAAAGAGTTCATATCTGCTTTTATTGAGTTCACAGAATTAATTGTATATAATTTGCCTCTGTTTTGTAGGCTCCATGGTTGAGTCCCAATTAACCATGACACTTATATGTCATGAAACTTCTTGGAATGGATTGAGGCAGTGCTTCACGAAGTGTCGACTAGTATCTGCATTAAGTTCCCATGGGGTAAATTTTGTTAAACTCTCTCTAGAGAAATTTTTCAAGCCCTCTTTCTGGCATCCAGTTATGGTAACTGAGAAGTCTAAATCTCTAAATAAATTCTTATACTTATTAATAGTTTGATGGCCACTGCTGTGAGTAGTGAATGAGACTATAAAGAGCCGACCTGTAAGCACCTGGCCTTCTCAGCACAGCACATTAGTCAGCATAAGTTCTGAATCACATAGAAGGCAGCATATGCAGTGAACCAAGTTTTCTTAATATGTAGACACACTCTGTGATAGAGGGAAGTTTCTCATACAAATGATTTAAATAACCAGCTCCAAGAATATCCTAGAGAGTGGTTAGGGAAAGCATTGAGAGAACGCTGTTCTGCAGTGAACTTGTTCATGTTTTGTTAAGAGTGTGACAAGAGAAAGTTACAGAAAATAGAATTATTAGTCCATTTTTTTAGTTATATGTACTTTTTATATGTTGCACATATGAGCAGGGAAGATAAAATCATTTTACATGATTCAGATTCAAAGACTAGTAATCATTAGTCACATATAATCTTTTAGAGGTGTACCTTTTTAATAAGACACAATTCAAAGATGTACTCAGCTCTGGGGGCTAGGCCTACAACAAGGAACTGAAACTCGTGGCCATAATTTGTACTGCCCACAACTATGACTTCTTCCTAATATTTTCTGTCTCTTTTTCTCTGCTGTAGTTAGATTAATGTCTGTAGATGTCTCTTCCAGTTTATTATGCCTCTGTTTTGGTATGTGTAATTCAAACTTTTTTTTTTTTTTTTTTTTTTTTTTGGCTTTTCGAGACAGAGTTTCTCTGTGTAGCCCTGCCTGTCCTGGAACTCACTCTGTAGACCAGGCTGGCCTCGAACTCAGAAATCCACCTGCCTCTGCCTCCCAAGTGCTGAGATCAAAGGTGGATGCCACCACTGCCTGGCTGTAATTCATACTTTTATCTATGCATGGTGTGGCATCTTCATTCCTTTGACTCTGCACTTATAAAAATGTAAAGTGTGCTTCAGATTGCCGAGCTGTATTAAGTTCTTAAAGAATACTGGGTACAGTGTTCACAAGTGTTCACTTTTACTAATAGTTTGTCATTTTTCCCATGGCATTTGAAACATCTAACTTGAAAGTTCTTCAGGGAAGATTGTTTTCCAGGTGTGTGTCCTTTGGCTTGTGTTGTAGACCTATTTCTGCCAGATATTCCTAAAATGTCCTGCCTGTGATCATCAAGGTTTATGTGTGTAGATGTCTGTGCTTGAGATCCCTGAGCCACATGGACAAAGGAATTTGATTTCTGAATGTCCAATGGCAATAGGTGTGGCTTTTGTCTTTGTCACAGTGTATTTTTAAATTCATAGTCGTCCATTGCTCAGGGCAGGGAATTTTGGGATGGTGTTCAATATTAGCTTGTGGTTAATCTGTTCTTTATATTTTCTAGTTTTATGCTAATAAGTCTGCTTAAGGCCTGCAGCAGGATTTCTTTCATCTTGAGTAACTGGTTTTCCAGTTTCAGCTATCAGGTGTCTTTCTGACATCATTGTGAGCTCAGGGGAAATTTCAGCAGCTAAATGATTCACATAACATTTCATTTATTCCTCTCAATATTTGCATATTCATAAAGTAAAGGTATATTAGGACATATTAATATATCTTAATCTAATAATATATTACATATATTATATATAAATATTAGACATATTTATAAATGAAGAACCAGAGTCCCAGAGAGTTTAAACGTGTCACAGATAGCAAGATTCACCTTGATTCTGGTTATTGTTTGCCAGCAGACCTTACAAAGTTCTATACTTAGTTTACTTATGAATTGTATGCGTAACTAAACAGAACTTGTATCTAAGTTTAAGTAAGCACTAGAAATCAACTTGAACTTTTATTGTACCTATTGTATTATTATTATTTTATTTTTTTTAATAAATGAGGTTTATGTCTACTGATTGGAATCAGAAGATCTGCTCGTTAGTTTTGTGTCAGCTAAAGTCATTTGAGAGAAAGGAGCCTTAATTGAGAAAATGCCTCCATAAGATTGGCAAACCTCTGGGGCATTTTTTATATTAGTTATTGATGAGTGAGGGCCTAACCCATTGTGGGTGATACCACCACTGGTTGTGATTCCATGTTCTGTTAGAGAGCAGAAAAAGACACAAGGAGCAAGCCAGACAGTGGCACTCCATAGACTCTGCTTCAGTTCCTGCTTTCAGGTTTTGTTGAGTTTTTGCTTGGCTTTAGTCAATGGACTGGGACATGGACAAATAAGTCAAATAAAATCTTCCCTCCTCAATATAGTTTTGGTCATGGTGTTTCATCACAAAAGTAGTGATCCTAAGACAGAAGATAGTAGCTTACTTGGTCTTCTTTAGACTATTTACATAGGCAGCACAAAAAGAAATGTTAGCCATCTTTTATAGAAAATATTATTAATTTATTAATAGTAAATATCAATAATAGTGACACATATTAATAGTAGTTCTAATACTGTTGTATAATAGAAGTAGTAGTAGTGTATAGCCAAAAATTCCCTTGCCATGTAAGAAATACAGGACTTTTGCTCAAATTGAGAGATAGGCACTATTGTTCATATTAAATTAAATTTTAATTGAATTTCAATATATCATACTTTAAAATATATCATACTTTATTCCACTGCATTTCTGCTTGAAGTGAGAGTGGGGTAAATTGGTAATAAACTGGAAAGTGTTTGCTGCTGTCAAATAGGCACAGAACTATGCTGAAGGTCACACAGCACTCATGCAGTCCAGACTCAGAGTCAAGTCCCACAGATACTAACTATTCTCTTTGCTGTGATGTTAACTCTTCAGTGTTGGTAAAGACTTTACTTGCTATCAGTGTATATTTTGAATTTTCTGGTGCCATTTTATTTTATTCCCCATTTTAATTTCAGCCATCAGAAAGTCAGCTTGGATAAGAAAACCTTGTTATAATTTCTGCCATTTTAACGTTTTTATTAAGAACACAGTTCAGAGCCAGACGTTATGATTCATACATATAATGCATACATTTGATGCATACATATACTCTGTGATCTTCCTAGCTTGTGTTGAGCTCATACATCAGCTGTGGCTATTGTCTCAGTTGCTAGGCAACATTTGTATGTTTATTTTGATTACATCAGAGGCAAAGTTTCATGTATGCTCCACTGCCAAGAGCAATTTGAGTTTTGACACTCTATTTTTATCTTAAATATTGTCGTCTTTTTCAATGTGCTCTCATAAATGTATGACATTCTCTAATGAGCTGTCAATTTCCCAGATTGCTTCATTCTGAAGTACAGAATAGTAGATACAACAGAATAGTAGATCGGCTACACTCTGAACTGAATATGAGTAGGATTTCTCCATATCCAAGTTTAGTGTAAGCTATTTTACTTATCTGGAGTCATTTAATAATTCATTTGCAGTTTTTGTAACCTCCAGCAATTGTTAGCTTTTCTTAAGTGAAGAAATGAAATTTGTCATAGCAGAGTATTCATGAACCATGTTCATGAACCTTGTGTTCAAACCAAGGCTCCATAACTTCCAAGCCTCAGTTTGCTCATTTATTAAATCTTGGTCATGATGTTTACCTCCTAAATATTTGTAGAGATGCCCTGAAATCAGGCATGTGAAGCATTTGTCCTAGTTCCTGACGTGATTCTGTGCTTCCTCACCAACCTATTGATCACATTATACTAGGTATGTAATAAATAATTACTTCCTTTGTGAAGCCTTTACTAACCATCTCTGGAACCATACTTGAGAAATACAAACTGTGTCTGCTAATCGCCTATTATACTTAGTTCTACATTAGGTGTGTTCAGGATCATCCTTGTTATATACTATGCTCTGATATAAAAACAACTTGCTAGCATATGTCTGTGTTCTCCCTAAGATAGCTCAACTTTATTCCTAAATAATCATTTGTTTTTCTGTTACCAGATTCACATTTTATTATACTAAACACTATATGTTGCTAATCAGAACTTCTTAAACCTTTTTTTTACCCATGACTCATTTTAGCATGAGAAAATTTTATATAACCCTGGATAATATGTATATAAAATAGATATACAACTTGAACATTTATTGATAATAAATCATAAGAAAATTTTACTTTAAAACAATTTTATCATTTAATTTTAACAGTAATGGTAAAATTACAAACTGATTAGATGGATGTGCTTGTTTATTTTTATATTAAGAATTAATTCTTGATTGAACACTGATACTAGTGTAGTTTAGATTTGGTCAATATTTTGATTTTATAATTTTCAGAGCTAAGACTGCAGTTTTATATAAATACATAGTAAAAAATGTCAGAAGTATGTGTAGGACTATTTCAGAAGTTATTGAAAATTCTGTTCTAATACCAAGACAAAATTCACTTAATTGTAACTTGTCAAACTCAAGTCAGCAATTCAAAGAGCAATTTTAAAAGGCAAAAATTTTACCACAATATATTTCAAACTAATTCCATTCTTGAATATTTAGTAATGATAAGAAGAAATGTCAAAAGTCTCTGTTTTCCACATCATTATTATCTTTAAGGCACATCATTGCGTGCCTTTAAGATATGAAACTTTATTAGGAAAAAATTTAAAGACACCTGTAAGATATTTGGCATAATCCTAATACTCCTCTGGGTGTGTTAACTTTGCATACTGATATTATGAATTTAAAGAATGCTGCTCTGTTGACCTTTGGTGATGCAGATAAGTCCAATAAAATTATCCATGGCCTGAGCTCAGTATTTCCATTTTGGACAAACTTCAGGAATGGCATATATAGGCTAACCCTTCTTGTCCTGGGAATACTTTTATTCCTGCCCATCATGTTAAAGCTTATCTTTAACAACATCATCATGTTGGCAGCCAGAGTACATGGCTTAAACCTGAAAATGGACTCCCAGACAAAGTTATTAAATTAACAGGTTGGCAAGCCAAGGACGGGTAATATTGTGGACAGAGCCTTACCAACCTAAGGCAGAAGTGCATTGCCTTTGATAATGCATATTCCACTACAGGTAAGGAAGGTATTCTTTTCAGAACTACCTAAGACAAGCTCAGTCTTGTTAACAAAATAAAAGGGGAGAGAGGCAGAGAGCCTTTGGGGCTGCTTGGCAAGAATCTGACTTGGGCCAAGGACAAGGAAGTAGGCTTCAAGCAGGAATCTGACATTAGACTAGAACAAAGAAGAAATTTCAGGTAGGAGTCTAAATTGTAGGCTACAACAAAGAAGTAATCTCGGACAGGAATATAAATATTAGGCCAGAATAAAAAAGTAATTTCAGACAGGAATCTAAATTTTAGACTAGAACAAGGAAGTAGGCTTCAGACATGAAAATAACCTTGGGCTAGGATTGGGAAGTAGGCTCAGATACTTTAGTCTTACTGATAAGCCCTTAGAAACAGTGATCATGGGAATATTCATGTAACTGGGTTTAATGACTTGCTTTTTCTTTAACTATTTGTATTTACTGTCTTGCTTGTTCCTCAACTATTTGCATTTATTGTATTGCTAGACCCTCAACCTAGAACTGTCCTTATTACACGCATGTAATCAAAATGGTATAAAAGCATAAAAGAAGAGGGGGTATAGGATAGGGGGTTCAAGGGAGGAGAAATGGGGAAAGAGGATGACATCTGGACTGTAAATAAATAAAATATCCAATAAAAATATAAGAAACTTCATATGTACTCTGAAAAAGTCTCTGTAATGCATATGATGGTAGCCTGCAATTTTAGCTAAGGTGCTTCTGGAAGTGTTTGTTGACATTAAGTGATGTGATTGCAGCACAGTGCAGATTGACTGTGTCATGTTTTCAGAATCAAGGTCACAATAAAGTCCAATCACATGACATGGATGGGCACTTCACAATTATTCTTTTCTTTGGTTTGGTTTTGTTTTTATGGAGGAAAGTTTATTTGTGCTTGCAGTTCCAGAGTAGTAAGAGTCCATTATAGCATGGAGACCTGGCAGCAAATGGCAGGCACATATAGCAGTAGGAGCAAGAAGCTGGGAGATCCCATTTTTGAAGATCCAGAGGGATAATAATCCATTATATTTGGGAAGGCATGGTATTGAGTGACAGGCATTATGGCAGGACCAGGAAACTAGAGAGCCCACATCTTGAACTCCAGGAAGGGCTGAAACTAAGGCAGCGGTCTGCCATCCTCTACTTGGGAAGATCCTACCTAAGTTCCTCGGTTTGCCTTTCTTGAGCCATTCAGGATGTATAGCTCGCAGTACATCCCAAAGCCTCTGCCTTAATGCTCTAGAGCCCACAATGATTTTATGTGTTTGATTTTGAATTAATTTTTAGCCATTTCATTTTAGAAATCTCTTATTGTTTGTAATTATTGTAACCTCCATGTTCATTTATATGACTTATATCATTGTAAGAAATTGCATATTAGATGACTATATTGCAGTTCTTATTAAAAGCACAGTTGAGAAAGGAACCCAAGACTTCCAGTTTGACAGCAGGCAATAAATAGAGAAGGGTCAATATTTCATGATAAAGCTGATGATGGATTGATTATTGTCAAGTGGAAAAGAAGACCACAGTGACATCTGCATGAAGATAACGATGATAGGGATGTTTATATGGCATATGTCCCAGAGATATGATGTGCTGCTCATTCTGTAGTGGAGGATTGGAAATGAAGATGATGCAGTACTGGAGACTTAAGAGCTTTAAAGGCAAGTGAAGTGATCTCTGGTTTTTATAATGTTCTGCACAGTAGGAACCTTTGCTCACTGTGCTTAAGCATTGGAGATGTGGAAAGGTTTATATGCATAGAATGGGAGGCTTTTGGGAAATAAAACCATTTCTGTTTTTTCAGAGGTCTTAAAAGCAAGCTATCTTTCTCTAATATTTCTCATATTTCATTGTATTAAATTTCTGAAACTCTTACAATAATGAATATGTAAATCTGTGAAGATTTTTTAAAAATAATGCCAGAAAATATAGGTTAATTAAAGGATTAAGTGTTTATTTTTTTATTCTACAACTAATGTCTTATCAGCATTGTTTTATTTTAATGTAACTTGTTATAACACTCTTGATTTGGACATTTGTTGAGTCTTATCCCATGAGAAACCTTTTAACACTCCTGCTACATCATTTAAGTTATGAGACAAAACTGCTTGGTGCGATTGTTTATTTACTTGTTTTGAAATCATTGGACTCAACTACTCAAAGCCATAGTTATGTCTTATTGTATATATTTTTAATTTCTGGAGCAGAGCTTTCTAGATTATGGCTCTTTGATGGGAGAATGGTGAATTATTTTTATCAGGTCATTAATTACTCTGATGCATGTTACTCTGACCCTGCCTTAGCTCACATAAATAATCAGCACTACTCTGGGTATTAGACATTGCTTGGGTTTGGAAGGGTCTGTATCGTTTCAGTTGGTCTCTAGTCTGACGTGTAGTGCTAGCTCCATGGAGGTGTTTCAGTGAATGTATGAGAATACTGAAAACTAGCCCTCTTTATGTTCTCAGGACCAGGCATTGCAGTGCTGGCACATGATGAGCCTGGTGTTTGTGCTAGCATGTGCAGCTATATATGCCTTATTTATGGATGCATCTCCCTGGCTTTTTGTTTATATGGCTCCCCCTTATCCTGTGTTCCTATATAATCTATCATACCTTCATACCATAGACTGAATTTTCATGGGACTCTGTCTTGGTGGAATGATTGTTTAACTCATGTCAACCCTAACAAGGCTGTTACCTTTCACAAAGGAAAAAACATATCTATTGATCTCACCACACATCCCCAGAACTTAACACAGGTTACACTATGTTTCACATAAACTGAAGGAACTAGTAAACTGTGGTGAACCCTGGACATGAGATTCCATTTTCTCGTCTGCTTAAAGTCTATATTAGTCATTAACAAGGTCATTGCTTGTTACACTCTTTAAAGATCTAGGAGTTAACTTTTTATGACTTTTTACTCACTATTGGTATTCACATTCGTGGTTGGCAATTCAGATGGTAGAAAATGAAAGTATATTCATTCAGTCTTTTACATGAGATAATAAACACTAGACATTCCTTGCCTTTACCTATAAAATAAGAGCTGAACAAGCCATAATAACCCAGAGTTGAGAGGGTTAATAATGGGGTGGGGTCATTTCCATTGATGAGTTCCCCAAAATCAGTAGTTTTGGGAAATTTTACATGTCTTAATATGGAATTTCCATGGAAAATCCCATGCAGGTGCAGCTAATGTCTAAGTCCCATTTTGACCATGCTTCTTTATAGCATGGAGTATATGGAGAGGTTTTAATAATTTCTGGTGAGCCTTTTGAATGTCTTCATTATTGGACATGAGACTCACTTTTATGGATTATTTAATGGAGTAGTAGTTGGGCAGGGATAATCCAAAGATATGTGATTTCATAAATATTTTAATAATTTTAGATGTTTAAAATTAACAGTTGATGAAACCAGAGAGATGGCTACATGGAGAAGAGTATTTGATACTCTTGCAGAGTATCTTGGTTCAATTCAAACCACACACATTGTGGGTCACAACTATCCATAATTCTAGATCCAGGGAACATGATATTATCTTTAGACTTCTGCTGTGCACCAGTCAAACACATAGCATACACACACACACACACACACACACACACACACACACACACACACTTAGGCAAATACT
>JANHMN010000014.1:46099-153501 GCA_030674055.1 Rhabdomys pumilio | reverse complement strand
GACAGACAGACAGACACACACACACACACACACACACACACACACACATACAGAGACAGAGACAGAGACAGACAGAGACAGACAGACAGACAGACAGACAGACAGACAGACACACAGACACACAAACACACAGACACACAGACAGAGAATATGCACACATGCTGTTGGGACACATACCTGAGTGCTGCTTATGAGTTTTCAGAAAAAAAAGTAAGCTCATGTGTTTTTGTTTGAAAAGTCAGTGTACTGAAACTATGATCCTTTATCTGTAAGTTGCCCTAGTTGAGCTACCATAGTGTTAGCTGAGGTCTGTGGATAAGTGATTTTAGTCATGGAAACTAGATAGTAGCAGGGTCATACTACCATCCTCTTGATTGGGATTTGAGTGGGAGAAAAGGAGAGAGGAACAGTGAGAGGCTTATGATGCCTCTTGACATGGCTTCTGAAATGGTTCAGGGTTAGGCATTGAAGACAGAGGCCTACATTATAGACTCTTCCCACCTTCTTAATAGAGTTACAGCTATATTGACAGTGAGTTGCTTAAGTCAACGACTTGTGTGAGATGAAATCCCTGAACTGTGAATTCTAATGGACTCAGATGTGAAAGGTTTAAGTGAACCTGAGTTGGCATTTGCCAAAATGGCAAATACCTATTTTAATATTACCAGCATGATACAAGCTAAGTAAAGGAATAAGGAACAATACTCAATACATGCATGCATCCACAGGCTCAGGCATCACTAATGATTCACTTGCAGGACTCCACCTCTATTATACATTCCAAAGAAAGGCATTTCAATTTCTACTTGCTAAGTCTTATGCTTCAAGGAAGAGCCAGTATGAGACAGGTAAATACATCAACATTCTTTCTATACCTTGTCTTCCATGTTCTTTTTCTTATATGGCATTAAAAGGACAATTACCATTTGTGTTGTGTACTTGTTTCTTCAAATTTTATAATATGTATAGTTACTTGTGGCTGTGATGCAATACCTGAAATAATTTATGTAAAGAAAGCAAGGATTATTTCAGCTCATAGTTTCGGTGATCACAGTCCACCCATAACCATGCTATCCTAATGGCTCACTTCCTCCAGCCAAGCTCCACTTTTAAAAGTTTCATAGTTTTCAAAAAGCACTAGTGCAGGACCAAGTATTCAAAGGCATGTCAGAATTCCTTCTTACACAAACTACTTCATATTAGAAATAATGTGCTAGTAGTATAATGTAGCATACATTTTACACAGTTATCACAAATACTTATAAAATAGCAAAATAGACATTATGTCCTATTTTTCATGTCTGAAAAACTGAGGCTTAAAGTCACAGGCACTACTAAATAACACCTAGCTAGGATTTAAACAAAGTTATGAAAGGATTCTAACAAGTGTCATAGTACACACTCTTTAAAATAATATTAACAGTTATAACAAAGTTTACCAAATAGTTACCAATAGTTACAAATTTGCAAGGTAATTGTTATCTAATGAAGAAAAATTGTGTGTGGGAAACTTAAGATAAAAACTCTTGGTTAGTATTATGTAGCATATAACAGACAATTCACTCTTTGTGAACCCATCTGGTTACAAAGACTGGCTGGCAATACCAGTTGGAATTTGTGGACATGGTACTACAAACAAGGAGAAACCTTGGTGGAAAGTAAGGGCAGTGTGGTGAAGAAATGCTGAGGGCAAATTTAAAGGGGGTCTGACTTTTTATTTTTTCTTTCTAGGTGACAGCTTCCTCTGCTGCCACTGGCAAGTCTCCCAGTATGAGTACCACAGAAGCTAAGGTAAAGAAACTTTGAGGGGCAAGCTGAGTGAATGCTTCTTTAACTTGCTTGTCAGCAATCTACTCACTGACAGATGCACACCTTAGCTTAGAACTCACATTCTAGAAGTCAGCATCTTCTTCTTTAGTTGGAAGCTTGTGCAAATTCTCCTCTGTTGTTTGCGACTCTTTCAAAAGAGTCACTGCTGGAATTTTTTGCCCTTGATTACATTTTGGAAAGAAGAGATAATCTCTCTAAATTTCCTGGAACTGAGTGAATAGGAATTCTTGTTTTTTGGTAATAATTATAATATTTTTGGTAGACATTTACAAGTAAAAAACTCACAGTAAGTGATCACAGAAGCAAAAGAAAAGGATATAAGTTGGTTCAAGGCAAAGAAAAATGATAATAGCACCCATTTCAGAAGATTGTGTAGGGAAACAATGAACCGTGTCTGTCCCATAGCAAATGCCCACTGTAACTGAACTGCTGGACAATGAAGAGACAATGCAGCACCAGAACTGGGTGCACAACTCTGGCTCCATCTCACACTCCTTTAGGAACTTATGTGACTTTTTAGATCTTGAATTATTTACTGAAAAGAGGCATGTTATTATTTCAGAAAGTCATGAAACATAACTAGTTAGGTGTTAATTGAACTTAAGAAAGTACTGATGCTTGTGGTCTGATGCATGGACCCTAACACATGAGATGTTCAGTTAGTATTGAGTTTCATACCATTACTACAAAAAATAATTTTTGTGATTATTGATTTCATTGCATATTGATAGCTGCTTAGGTCTGAATATGCAGTCTTAATTTTAGTTTGAATATTTCCCAAGCAATATCTTGATTACCAAATTGTGAAATGGAAGGTTTTTCATAATATATTTCAATTATGACAATATTACCTGGCTTATTTCTTTGTAAATTATTTAATAAATTAAGCTTGTGTAAACTAAAAGAAGATTCACAATCAGAAAAACACAAACAAAAATTCATCAGTAAAGATGTAGTGTGAAGGACCCCTAAATTTCTTAGAAAAACAGTTGATAATGAACTTTGATTTTCCCTCCATACAATAGGAATATTGGAATAACTAGGAGGCATTTCATGAAGATGGCTGTACCTTCGCCAACAAAGCCCTAGCCATGATAAATTAAAACAGTATTTGACTTATCTCCTTCAAATAACAAAATTTAAGTAGAGGTTGTGCTGACATCTCGAGCAGCCCAGAGAGGAAAAGCAGCAGGAGACATTGACATTAGGACTGCTTTGTGATCACTCTCCTTGAAAGTTTATAAAGAATGAATCAAGAATAAATGTTTGTTTGTTGGGTCAGAGTCAAACATTTTACACAAGGAACCTTAAAAATTAATTTTATAAATTGAAATTCTCATGAAAAAGTATAGACCCAGAATGAAAAGACTTGCTTGGTACCCTAATGTTTATGTGCCTAAGTCCATGTGGAGTTAGATACTTATGCATGGTAATGGGTTAGGTCAGAAGTATGGGTCTTGATTTGAACATTTTGGCCCATTATGTACATTGTCAGATACAAATGAAATTACTCTTGGGGCTCTGCTCTTATATTAGGCAATTCCAGTCAACAAACAGGTGGAAGGACCCGACAAGAAAAGGCATAGAGAACAGGTGATGTAGTTCATTGTGCCCAGCAGCTCTGTTTACTTCAGCACATGCTATAATTCCAGCCCACAGTTTTCTGTAACAGCATGATTCCATTACAGACTTCCTCTAGGCTTAACCATCAAACACATGCTGGCACTAAAAATATCTTCCCTGCTCTCTGTGCCTTGGTTCTGCCACTGCCCCATTCTTTCACACTTTGTACCCAAACCAGGGTATTTCATTGATAAAAAACATATATCTATCTATCTATCTATCTATCTATCTATCTATCTATCTATCTATCTAAATATAGATATACTAACAAGGAAGGGTAGAGCCCTTGGACTCGAAGGGGGAAACCTTGGATTTTATGTCGTTTTATATGTTTACTACAGTATTATTAGCAAAACTCTTTATGTCTCCTTGATACACACACTGTTACCTGCCATATGAATAGCAATATCTGAGATGTGTGATCAACTTAAGTCACAAGCTTTATATTGATAATAATACCAAATCATTAGTAGAAGAAAATCAATTACATTCTTAGTAAACTCTCTTCGGTATTATTTTTAATTTGTTTTTCCCTCTTTTATTATTATCCTCCCCCACCCCTAAATTTAGGCTGTGAAAACAGAGTCTGAGAAGTCACAATCAAGTGAGGTAAATAGTTTAAGTCTGTGAATGAATTACTCTGAACCTTTTAAAATAATAATGAAAGAATAGTTTCCTTTATTGGTAAAGGGATTTGTCAGTTAATTTAAATGCCTTTGACTATTCTGTATAATATAAACTCATAGAATAAATATAAAATATTTACAGCATTGAATTCATACATTGTTAAAATATATATTTTAAAAACAAAAAGTATTTCATAGGTTATTTTATTCAAAAAAAGATTCTAATTAACATTTTTTTTAAAAGAAAGGAACAAAGGAGGAAATGTCAAGCAGAGGAGATGGCCTGGTAAGTAAAGGTGCTTGCTAGTAAGACTGAGTTCAAACCCAGAAGCCACAACATAAGGAGAAAATCAATTCCTGTAACTTGCCCTTTACTTCTACCACACTACTATGACATATGCATGTGCACACACACTGACAGTACTTACACACAAACATACGCGTGTACATATGAGTGCACATACTAACATATACAGAGAAAACACATGCACATAGGCACACATGCATGCACACATAATATATTTGTGTGTACTCATACACTAATAATTTTAAAAGGAAAAAAGACAGTGCAAGTTATAGGTGCCTTAAAACACTAGGAGAAGTGTGTTGAACCTGCCCCTAGATCTTTGGATGATGGCAGGTAGGTTAATCTTGACAGTCTTCTCTGGGATGGTAGAGATGATATAAGTCACTCAGGCCCTTTCCCCTGAGACCAACTTCTCTTGCTTCTATGACACTTGGCTGTCCAGTCTGAAAATCATCCTGCCTCCATAGAAAGGTTGATTCTAGGGTGCCAGGAGCAACATATTTTTCTTTTTAGTGAAGTGTTGCACTATATTAATTCAACTGCTTAAGCAAATACTTGGGACTGTAAGGTTTTCTGTAGGTTACAGAACAAAGGGAAAAATTGGAAGTCCAGATATACATGGGGTCATGGGCTGAAAGATAAGGCTTATTTGATTCTGTAAAAGGGACCCTGCCTGCAGCCTTTGAATAGTTGATTCTATAGAGAAACATGTAGAAAAAAAGTGAAAACTATCTTCTGTTCCACATTTCAATGCTTACGGTTTATCTACCAAATGTCAAAAGAATTGGACCTTTGGGGAGGTGATCATACCTCATCTCCTATGGACTGAGACTTCAAAATCAATGCAGTGGGATGTGGAGTGTCACTGCTCAGCAAACTTAATGCTCTTGATGCCGTTGTAGGTAGCCTGGCATCTACTCATCAACCTGAGGGAATGTACAGAGCAGCCAGAAATTTAGCAAGTGTGTGTCTTTGAAGACATCTTTCTAGAGAAAAGACTCAGTTTTTCCTGTGTCTGATAATGGCCACCAGTGGAATCTGCTGGCTGGTCATTGTTGACCACAATGTGTTTCTGGAGCTCCTCCTGAGGACAGAAGATTGTATTTATGTAGTCAGGATTGTATTCATGGGGCAATTTGTGACTATAGGAATAGTAAATTTTAATACAATAATACAGCTTTTACTTTTTTGAAATTAGCAGCCACTTGTGGATCATGAGAAAAAGTCAAAAGGAAGGCCAAAGGAAGGGTCAGAGGTGAGTGGTTGTTGCTGGGACTTGATCCTGTGTAGCAATGTCTGTAATGGTATGAGACTGACTTGTTTCCTTAACTGAGCCAGTGCCATCGTATGGTAACAGCAATGCTCTGTAATTTTGTTTTCTTTTGATTTGCTTTTTAAGACAGGGTTTTTCAGTTTAGCCTTGCCTGTTTGGGAACTAGCTCTGTAGATCAGATTTCCCTTGAACTCATAAAAATGTGCCCACCTCTGCCTTTGTGATCCACTACCACCTGGAATATTCAGTGATTCTTAATGAAGATTTTTGGAGGATTTGCAGTATTTCCGATTTTGTACCCAATGTACAATGGCATTTACCTCACACTCATTGATAACAAAACTGTAAAAAGCACAACTGTTATACATAGCTTTTATTCTATAAAGAAAAGTATCTAAACTGCTTTAAACTACCATCATGTTAGTAATATATCTATGTACTTTCAGCCTAAACATCTTCCCAAGCATACTTCAGATACAGGGAGTAAGCATGCTCATAAGGAAAAAGCACTTTCCAGATCAAAGGAACAGATGGTGTCAGAGAAATCATCAGAGTCAAAGGTGAGGTTGATAAGTATGAGGACACTAATCATCTCATTATTAGGTGTGGCCCCTTTTGGCCCAAAGTGTACAGTTGAATTTGTGGGGTTGCACTGGATGCATTTGGTATTGTAATGACGCAGTGCTGTTGTTGCATTGGTTTTACAGGAAGCACTGTAGGGAATATGGGATAATGGAGTGCCTGAGGAAGGCCAGCAGGTAGACTTAGGCAAATGTACTGTTTAGCCTTCTCATTCTGCCCATAGTGATCAGTCAATGATTTTGGTCTCTTAAGCAGAAAACTTTGAAATGAAGTTGCTTTCTAGGCCCCTGTAAACTTCAGCCAGGGAACTATTGCTCATATTTGTTCTCTGTCTCTCTTTTTCTGTCTCTCTGGGTCCATTCATCTGTCTATATATTGCTCTCTCCCACTACTGTGTGTGTGTGTGTGTGTGTGTGTGTATGTGTGTGTGTGTGTGTGTGTGTGTGTGTATGTGTGTGTGTTCCATCTATTCTTGAATCCATAGCCTCTAATAATTCTCCTGCCTTAGTCTTCAAAGCAACTGAACCACACCATGCCTGACTCCTGCTTCTTTACACAAAAGTCTTGAAGCATTTTTATGATCTTGTAGAAGATAAGAACAAATGAAACCTAAACTCAGAAATTGATTCTGTAGTTACACAATTAGAGACACTTTGCTCTTAGAAGAAGAAATATATGAGAAGCTTCTCACTGAGAATATTTGGAAGATAAAAACTAGGCCTACTTTGAAATACATTTTATATCAGAGTTTACAAATGTGTAATTCAGCAGTTAAATATATCCATATTGTTTGTTTGGCTTACAATTTTGCTGAAAATTAGTTTTAACTATCTTAAAATTATTTTTAAATTAGGTACTGGGAAAAGATGTCAGGGCATTTCAAATAAAATCCAAATTTACAGCTTCTCTTAAAATCAGACTATCTGGAGAACTGGGCTCAGATGACAGCAGTTGGGAGGAGTGTCACAATTCCTTTGTGGGCTCCAGTTTGCCACAGCACACTGAGCTAACTGGCCAGCTGACTTGGTGTTTTCACATTTGTGTGACCTAAATGGACCCTGTAGGCTCTTAAGACCAGACCTATAATCCATACAAATTTGCAGAAGAAAACTAGCAAACTCCATAGTGATTTCATGAGAACAAACTGGCAGATGTTGGTGACATTTGAAGCTCATGATCTTGTTCACAGTCAAAGATACTTAGTCCTGTCACTCTTCTGTCTCTGCTCTCAGACAAAATTTCAAGATGTTCCTTCTGCTGGTGGAAAGAGTGTGGCTGAAGGTGTGACTGTGGCCACTGCCTCGGACAAGGTGGTTGGTAAGGTGAGCACACATAGACAGAGATAACTTGAGCCTCTCTGCTTAAAAGGCTCCAGTTCTAAGAAGCTCATATCAGACAACCCAACATTCAGAAAAAAATGAATACTGTTTGTGTATATTTTTGTGAAGAAGCACATATGTTTTGGGAATTTAAAGTGAGAAAAACACTAAAATAATTTTGAAATATATGTATCTAGTAAATACTTATTGGATGTCTGACTTCTAAGGCCTGATATTAATGCCAAAGAAATTAAAATATAAGTTGGATCAGGCCTTGCCTTCTAGGTTCACAGGTATGAAATCAAGGACGTAAAACTTTCATGAATGCTTGAGTAGGTATTACACTCAGCTTCGAATGTTCACAACAGCAGCCTTGACACTAAGTCACGACACAGCAAGGATGTGAGTTGATAGCATGGTTCTAGATGTGTTGGCTAGTCCAAGAACTCTGCATTGGAGGAGCTTCAGATGCCAGTCTGAGTGCGTGCAGAACGTCACAGAAAACGGTAAAATTTTCTGAAACATCTTGCTTTCTTGGATCTTGGGATTCCAGGCACATTATTTTAACCAAACTCACAAAAACTTTTATGTAAAAACTCTCACATATGAGGGGTTTTGTGGTATATTACTTGTATATTATCTCAAAACTTTACCATCACCCTGGGAAGATCTTGTGACCTAGTGTGTATTTAAATGAACTAATTTGAAAAATAGTAGATTTAACTAGATATGTTACAACACAAACTTTTACGTGTATTCAAAATTTGAGGTTTGATGTTAGCAAATAACTAGCCCATGTTACCAGTAAAAACTAAATGATCCAAATGAGAAAAGGTTACCTGGAATTCTGTTATTGATTGGCTTGATTCTTGACTTTCCATATGTATTTGATTTTACTTTACTCCTGATTCATGCCCATCTCAGTAGGACTAATCAAACCTGTCTTATTTAGTATGTGGCAGGTTTGAAGCATTATAGTTGACTGTAGAATGTGCTGGCTAGATTAAGAAAAGCCCCCACCTAGAGAAACATTTTATGAGGAAAGGTAGATTTCATCTGGCTTAGGGAACTCACAGAATTTCAAGAGAGAGCTCTCCTTTGTTGTAGGACATCTGGCATTCCAGGCTTGCAAACACTTTGAGGTGTTGAGCAGTTTCAGATGAGTTCTGGGCAGAAGCACATTCCAGTGTCAGAAAGCACAAAGTCCAGAGGTGACTGTAAGACCAGAAAGACAGGTTAAGGGTGCTGTGGAGAATGTTGTAGGAGCTTGTGGGTAGTGACAGGAAGGTGCAGCTTGCTTAGGGCTGTTTCAGTGGTGCTGGTGAGTCATTATGTAGCTAACTTAGAACTATAATAGGAGAAAAGAGGAAAGCTATTCAAAGTTATTGCAGAGGCAAAACATTACGATTCAGGAATGAGTTGGCCTAAGAGGGCAGAGATAAAGAAAAATGTACAATGTTCTGGGGCTTCAGAATATGACATAAGTAGCCTGATGACACTGAAGTAAGATAAGATGCCACAGCACCAAGCTTTTGGAGGTGCTCAGTATGTGGTCCAAGCACAGGGTCAACACTGAGAGCAAGTGGCTGCTTAGAAATGGAGTGGTGGATTTACAGCACTGTGCTCAACCTCTGGTTACTTTGAGAAGTCAGCAGAAGCTTATAGAATATATGTGGAGAAAAACTGTGCCTAATTAGGGCTAGACTGAATTTAAATGTTTGGCGGGCCTAAGGAAAGGTATGTAGCAAAGTAATTAATGTGTTGTGTGGTTCACAGAAAAAGGGAGAGAGTAGAAGGGAAGCGGAAGAGAGAAGAGGGAATGGAGATAGAGGAGACAGAGAGAAAGGAAAAGATAAGACAGGAAAAGGGATGAGAAAGAGTTGTGAGTGTGCACACAACTACACAAAGAGGCAGCTGACTCTAGGAAGGGGCTCAGATGCCCAGATTCTGGCTTGCACCTGGCACCATGTTCTTAGCACCAAAATCATAGCAATTGCTAATTTGGTATTTAATTTTATAGCAAGTGCTTACATCATACTTACCAAGTATCAAACATTAACATAACCTTCATCACCCCTAGATAGGTGCCATCATTGTTCTCATATTACTGTGAAAACATGGGGCATGGGAAGTGCTTTATAATTCTCAAGCACCTATGTCTGTCACTGTTGGTATACAGATTCAGGCAGTCTGAGATTTGCTGCCTGAAATTCAAATGGTACATGGCCCAGGAAGGTTCTAAATGAAATAACTTAACCAATATAATTCCTGGCAAGAGTCCCTGGCCCTAGAGGATTTGGCATAGACCACCATCATAAGTCAGGAATATACAGAATATGTGCTACTGGAAACAGCAGAAGAGATGCACAAGGTGGCATTACAGAAGCAGAATCAGAATGCTGCTTTGCTGTGGCAAATGTGAGAGATAAGAACTGACACAGTGATGTTCCCCAGCGTCATCTTCAGAGATTATTTCTGGACAGAGGCAGGAAGGTTGCAGGTTGGAAAGTTACCAGCTGCAATTAATAGTAATTAGTAGTAAAAGGAAAAACTATATGAGGAAAATCAAGAAAAGAACAATGAGCTACCAAGGCAAGAGACACAGTTGTCCTGGTGAGCAGAAACAAAGACACAGGGAACAGTAGCTATCAGAAGCAGCTTCGGAAACAACTTGTAGAATTTCAAGGCCCAGGACAAGTATGGTGGACAAAGGGCCAGGCAATCCTGGTGCAGATCATGGTTTTGTTCCTTGCTCTTTAATCCAGGGAAAATCACCTCATCTCCACTATTTTCCTTCCTCTTTTCCTCTCGATCTGATTTTTCTTTTCCTATCCTCTTCTGTCTCCCTTCCCTGCCCTCTTCTCCCTTTTCTTCAGCCTCCATCTCTTCCATATGCCAAACAGCATTTTAATTGCCTTTCTTTGTATCTTTCATTGAACTTGTCAGTTCTTAAACCAGTCTATCACAAATCAGATACATTCATTTTCCTCTATGAACCTGATTTCTCTAACCCCCTCTTTCCTGTCACTAAACAGGCTTCATGTTTGTAGCAGTTTTGAAGCATTTTCCATTACCATCCAGAGTTGATCATGGGACTACTACATGATCTAGGGTATTAAGATTTGAATAATATTTGAATAAAGGTATATAAAAGATTTTAAAATTCTTTTACACTCCCTCTAGAAAAAAGAGAATAAATCAGCTTTACCTACGGAGTCCACACTGAGCAAGCCATCTGATAAGGTATGGAGACCAAAAGTCACTTCATCATCAGACATTTACCCTCTGCTCCCTGTCTTAGCCTGATTTCTTGTTGTTTTAAAGGAAAAATGTAATGACTTAAAATTTTAAAAGTTATGACTGAGTTGACAGTGTGGCCATCACACTATCTGTACCATTTTATTATATAAGCCTCTATTTTGAAAATTCTAGTTTTATTACACCAAGTTCATTTATAGTTTCTCTGTGGGGCTGTAGCTCACATGTGGGCATGGGTGCTGTTGGGGTGAGTGTGAGTTCTGTGTTTTCTGCCATGGCTCAGGGAGGTAGAAGCATGGGAATTTGACTGAGTTTACTCTATATGACGCTGGGTGGACCTGGGCTATGAGAAGACGCAGAACTCTGCTTGGGGCATGAGGAAATCACAGTCTGAGACCCACAGGGGCAGAGCTCTTGGGTGCGGACCCCTGGGCAAGAAAGCGTGTCAGGATTCACTGGTCTCAGACTCCTGGGCTCCCAGGCACTGCTGGGAGCCATGGAAGAGTTGAGACTGGGGGCATATGGGCTGGACCACCTGCAGCTGAGGGGGATGAGGGAGAGAAGCTTTAGCAGTGTCCTGTGGGGTAATGAGACTCTTGGTCAAAGCAACTCACTTTGCTACGTCATGGCTGGCTCAGCTAGCTTGCTTGCATTGGCGGCCTTCATGGCTGGAATGCAGAGAGGTCTTCTGGTGGGAGATTAGGTGGTGACTAATTGGTTGAAGGCCCCCCTCTATGGTTCTCCACAGAAGGCTCCAAAGACACAAAGAAGTCCATGGTTTTTAAAACGTTTATTGTAATGGCGGAAAGTGGATGAAGCTGTACCCTGTGTCCTCAGGGCAGGCCTGAGATTAAATATCTTTTGCAAAGAGGAGGGTCTGAGAAGGAATGCTTAATTGGCTATGCCCTTTGGCCTTTAGATATCTCATTAATTTGGAGATCTCTTGAGGCTCTGCGACTTGTAGTCGTGTTCTCTACATGTGCTACCTGTGTTATGTGACCTAAGACCACAAACCTTTCTTTGGGAGGGGCTGTGGATAAGTGAAAGGAACCAGGGCCCTGGAGCAAGGCCAAACACCAACCATTCCATTAGGGTATTATTCGGGTATGAGGTCTGTGCTCAACCAGGTACCCAGCTGCCGCTCACAGCCCACCACTACACATTTCTCTTCTGGAAATATGTGTTCTTTAGCAACATGCATAGCTGTTTGAGACTTAGTGAGTATCTTGGTTTTAGAGTTGGGACATCTAAGGGTTGTCTAAGTATTCTGTATTGCCTCTCTATTGGTAAAGAATATAAGGTACTTTAAAAAAAATCTGTCCCCTCTCCCACAAGAAACCACAATAATAATAAAAAGGTGGAAAATAGTCTAAAGCTATTGTGCCCTAGTTTCTGTTACACATATCAATAATCCGATGAGTCCTAAAACCATTTTAGGATTGTGGTAGTTGTAAAAGGAAACTATCAGACATATTCACTGATACTTTTCAGTTTGAGGTATGTAGTGTCATACAGGCCATACATCAGGAATATACAGAGTTTATGTGCTATTGAAAACAGCAGAAAAGATGCCCAAGGTGAGAAGACAGGAGCTGTTTTTCACGTTAGGTGCCTGTGCAGAATGAGCTATTCATAACTACAGAATAAGGTGACAGCAACCTCTCATTAATATGTTAAATTTATGTTGACAAACTAAACTGGCAATTCATATGTCTTTAGGATTGATCTCACATACTTTTTCTTCAGGGTTGTCTTTGAGCAAGTCAATGAACAACAACAATGCTCATTAAAGAATGGAAAAATACAAGATTTTTTTTAAAAAATAACTTGTTTTTGAAAGAGTTGCTGTCTACAGATTTTGCTAGAATGAAACTGTGGGGGGTACTAAAAAGCAGCAAGTGCCACATGGCTGCTCCTTGCATGTCTTGTCCTTTTCCTTCCTGACTGTCAGTCGGTACCATGGCTTGGCGGCTTTTGCTGTAGTTTAATGACTTGGAATTTTTTGAAATGACGATTCTTACCTGAATGTGGCTTTTTATTATTCCAATTGAGATTTTAGACTCTGCATCTTCATATTAAAAATGTATTACATTTTAACTATTTTTGGACTTGGAAAAGTTACAATATTTGATACATTTTAGTAGTTAAAAATCAAGGGAAATATATCTACCAAATAACATATCTTTTTTTTTCTTTTTTTTTTGATTTTTCTTTCGAGACAGGGTTTCTCTGTGTAGCCTTGGCTGTCCTGGAACTCACTCTGTAGACCAGGCTGGCCTCGAACTCAGAAATCCGCCTGCCTCTGCCTCCCAAGTGCTGGGATTAAAGGGTGCACCACCACTGCCCAGCCAAATAACATATCTTATCTCTTCCATTTCTAGTCAGGCATGGATGCTGCCTTGGATGACCTGATAGACACCTTAGGTGAACATGAAGATACTAAGAAAGATGATCCACCATATACTGGACCAGTAGTTTTGGTATGTGTTGGGTAGCAATAAGCATTCACTGTTCATGGATAGGAAAGCACGTAAAGCTGTGCCTGTCAAGCATAGGACTGCATATCATGTTCTGTTAATTATATAAAAGCAGAATGGTATCGGAATTGATACTAAAATCCAAGCTCAGTGGTGAGGGTGGAAATGGTCTGCCTTGTGACACTACCCAGTTGTTTTGATTTAGAATATATCTGACAATGCTAAAACTCTCACTGGAAGAACTGACAAGGTCAGAACGTCTTCTTTTCTGTCCTTTAGACTGGATGCAGTAGACTTGAACTTATTTTGAATTTTAGATCCTTATGATCCTATATTAATCTGTTCTTGATTTCCAAGGAACAATGTAATTTTTCTGGTGTTAAAAATGTTGTAGAATAGATGAAAACATTTTCAACAGATGCCATTAAGTATTTGTTTCTATAGTTTACAATAAATAAAAAAACAGAGGCAAAGACAACTCAGTAGAGAATTAAGAGAAAGTTGCTTGCACAATGAACAAATAGTGTAAGAGTCTACCAGGAAATTAGGAAAATAGCATAAAGCATGACATAGTGCCTTTGGCTCAACCAGATTGCCAAAGGTTTAAGAATCTGACAGGTCAGTTTAAGCATTAGGTTCTAAAGAGGTGTTCCCTTCAGTCACAAACCCCTCCAGAGAGACCTTAGAAGCCTTGCCTCTGGGTACAGTGAAGAATAGTGGCAAAACATTTGAAACCAATTTGGTCAACAGAAAATAGGAAGTTATTCAGTGTTTTTTTTTAAAAAGAAAATGACTTATGTATGTACCTACATGGATATATTACAAAGCCATGATTTTGAATAAAATAAACCAGAGCAACAAAATGATACTATTTATCTAGCATATAAAAATATGCAAAGTTATAATGTATGTTGCTCATGTATTGCTATATTCGCAATATGTTTAAAATATTCTCTTCAGTTTATAGTCAGTGACAAAACTACATGCATCACAGCATTAAAAATAAACCATAGAATAAATGAAAATATTTTCAAAAGTTACAAAGCATTTACTTCTAGAGTTTATAAAAAAATAAAAAGAAACCACAGAGAAAAAGATAATTCAATAGAAAATGTTAGAGATGATGGATTTAAAGTGCAGGTGCTCTCTCTAAAGGTAATTAAATAATTGTTAGTATGCATTATGCATGTAGAACTTTAGGGTTAGATTTTAGCTTCTAAATGATTTCTTTTCATATCAATAGATATAGAAAGATCAGTACTGGAATAGTACTTTGGTTTCACTTATCATTCTTATCAGATTAACTGCATCTTTTGTCTTTATGTATGATTTTCTTCCAGGACCCAATGGATTCTACCTTCATTGAGGCATTGGGTATAAAAGAAGGAACTATTCCTCCAGAGTATAGGAAACTTCTGGAAGTAAGTTATCTTTCACTTTTATTTTACCATTTACTTCTTGGAAGACAATTCTATAACAATATCAAAATTTAGAAAATGGAATGGGGCATATACAGTTGTTATTACTGAGAAGTACCCTCTATGTGTTAGCCTTTGAAACTTCTCTGACAATGCACTATAAACTGGATGGTTTAACTAAGATTGTTTGGTGTTTATGGAAATCATAATTAGGGTGTGGCTCCTGCCAAGAGCTCAGAGGAGTAGCTCTCTTCTATGCCTGTTGACTAGGCTGGTAGATGGGTGTCTTCTCCCTGGGTCCTTTCACATCACCTTTCCTCTTTGTTTTCCTCTGGGCCCAAATTTGTTCTCTTCATAAGGATATTAGTTCTGTTTGATAAAGATTCCCACTAATGACCTTGCTTTAATGAATTCCTTACATTAGAGGTCCTATGTCCACATAAATTACCATTCTAGGGTCCTTCAGGACTTCGGCACATAAGTGGGAGAATACACAATTTATCTCATTATAGACTGAGAATACATTTTGTCAATCAAAAGAATTAATTTTTCCTACTTCTGTTTGTTTTGTTTCAGAAAAATGAAGGGATCACAGGACCTCTACCAGACTCTCCTGTGAGTTTGTGTGAATGTCATTTAAGATCTGTATCAACACTGTGTTCTTTGTTTGGGGACATAGAACTACCAGTACCAAACTGGGTTTGGTGGAACAGTCCTGTACAGTTATGCAGAAAGCTGAGTTTAAGGCCAGCCTGGATACTTTAGTCCCTGTCTCAAATTAAAAAGTAAACCAGGGCTATATCTCAGATATCTGGGTGGCAGAGTACTTGCCTAGTATGCATGAGACTCTGGGTTCAATCTCTAAGACCAGGAAAACAAATGAAAAAGATCCTATCAAAGGATGGTAGCCGCATGGGGCTATTCCTCTGTCCTTGGCCATTTATAATATAGAGGTAGAGATAATAGGATAGAAGATAGAATTTTTAGAATACTAAAAATTGTCAGTAGTATGAGCACATATAACCACATGTAACTCCTTTGGAAGAGTGAAAAGGAGGAAGAGAACCTGCCCCTTCCAAACATGGCTTATTTCATTAACATTTCTCATTTGGCATCCAAGAAATGTAAAAATTGTTTCTTTGCTGGACTCTCAGGTGTTACCCTGTGCTCTTTTCTCTAGAAACCTATGGGGACTGACGATGCTATAGATGCCTTGTCATCTGATTTCACCTGTAGTTCTCCAACTGGAAAGCAAACTGAAAAAGAGGTATTGATTTCAGTTCTATTCAGAAGGACTTTGTAATAAAGTATCTTGGCTGTAAGAAGAAAGCTTTAGTTCTGTTTGCCATAATTGTATTTTATTTTTTAGAAGTCTACTGGGGAAATTTTCAAAGCTCAGTCTGCAGGAGTGACCAGAAGTGCTGTTCCTCCCCAGGAGAAGAAGAGGAAGGTGGAAGAGGTACTTATTTCCTTAAATAGCCAGGGCTCATTTGACAGCAGGTACTTTCTTGGCTTTGCTTATTTCTGAATGCTTCTAAAGTGCAGCCTTTATTAACTAGTCATACAAGACTGTTATACATCAGGGCCTACGCCATGTGGCTCAGTGGGAACCCTACCCTAGATATCTCTCTCTCCCTCTCTCTTTCCCTCCTTCCTTCCCTCCCTCTCCCCCTCTTTCCCAGCTTTTTCTCTCTCTTCCTCTTTTCCCCTTTCCCTCTCCCTCTCTCTGTCTTTCTTGTCCTTTGTTTCTCTATTTCCCAGTAGGTCTAGGTCAGTTGGTATGTATGTATGTATGTATGTATGTATGTATGTATCTCTGTCTCATGTCTCCACACAGATACAGCTTTTTGCCCCCCCCCCCCACTAACCCCCTCGGCAAAATAAACCTTTTGCTCTATACCTGTCGCATGGAGTGTATTCTGGGTGGCACACCCTTGGTATACACCCCCACTCACACCTACACCTGCCACCAATTTATGCTACGAAAGACCATCTCATCTTCTAACACATAAGAGACACTATTCAGACTATGAAATCTTAGGCTTGAAGCTTCCTAAAGGGAGCTTTGTGAGTCACTACTGGGATGTCAGCACAATTGCTTGTCTTCCTCTTATAATAGCAACCAGCCATAACCTAATTCTCAGTCTTCAAATTTGATCCTGCAGCTCCAGGCTGGATGTGGGTGTATACGCCCTGTGAATGGTGCTGATAATGCTAAGGACCATTTCTATCAGGGCTGCCTCTACTCTACCCTGCTGGTGTGAACAGTTTGCTTTTATCTGTAGGACTGAGGGAACTGTAGGGAGCACCACACCCTGAGAGTAGAAGTTCTCGTAGACCCAACACTGTGCCTTTAGAATCCATTTCAGCTTCTTACTTACTTGAGCTTGGCTGTTTTGCTGAAGGGTAGGGCTTTCAGAAGATGCTTTACTAACACATTTTTTTTTTTAAAAAAACAGAAAAGAGTTGTGCAAGTTTACTTGCTTTCAGCTTTAATTTTGATAAAGGTCTTTTGTAATATCATTACTATAATCATATATCTAACTTGCCAAATAATGGTTGAAGTGAGCCCAATAGCTGTTGCTATAGGAATGGGTCTGGTATCTTAGACCAAGTTTTCATTTGTCAGTAAGTTCTTTTTCCTTCCTCTTTTAATTTTCAAAAATGTTTCCTCCATATAATAATTTCCCAATCCACAATTCATCTTCTGTATTTAAAATGTATATTTTACAAACAAGCAAATAGATAATATAGATAATTCAAGCTCTAAATGATTTTGTTGTTTTGTGGGTTTTTTTTTTTATGCACAAACTTTTTCATTTTTAACAGGGGGTCATGAATGATCAAGCCCTCCAGGCTCTATCTGATTCACTGGGCACCCGGCAGCCAGATCCTCAGAGCCACCTTAGCCAAGCTGAGCAAGTCAAAGAGGTAATGATTGTTTAAATTCATATTCAAAGCCTAGTCTACAGCTCACAGCTGAGCACTGGCACATGATTAGAGTTCTTATACATTGTTAAAATTGGAATTGAACTACTCTTTATTTTTCTTCCCTTTCAGAGTAAATGCAGGTATTTATTGCTAGGAAATGAGCAACTGAGACAGATGTTTAAGTGTTTATGTAAAACATCTGTTATGTCAGTATGTGGAAAGTAAGGGTGGAGGAGTGGTTCTGTACTCATTCACTGACCTGGCCTAGGCAAGGACCTGGGTCAGAATCTAGTACTTGAAGAATGGAAAACCATTTTGTCCAGTATGCTAGCATACATCTGAGATTCTAGAACTAGGGAGACTGAAGCAGGGGGATTATCAACATGTTTTAGAACAGCCTGAGCTACATGATGAAACCTTGTCAGATGAAAAGGGAAATGGTGGGAGGGGGGAGAAGAATAAGAAACATCATCCTTGCCAAAGCAAAGGAGGTATGTAAGCAAGGTAACAGTTGTAGTGTAGTGAGAACCTGTGAGATTTGGTGTTTCTAGGTATTGGGAATTTGTATTTTCAGGAGAGCTTATAGAGGAACATGATTATAGAAGAGTGGAATGAACCTTCTTTTGCATAACTATAGGTATGAAGGTTGAAAAAATTGTCTTAGGTTAAATAAACTGAAGAGTTGAACAACAATCACTCTACCACTTACTTACTGGAGCTCATGCACACTTAGAACATGTTTGTCTCATACCTTCCATTCCTCTAGCAAGCCCTTGCAAGCTTGCCACTGGTATAGAAGTATAATATTAAGTTATGATTTTTGTATACTTTTTTTGAATCAGTTCTCCTAGGAAAAGAGAAAGGACAGAAATAAGTTGCCTGTGTCTGACTAGTCAGGAATCCTAGAAGGAGATGAATAGGCAATCAAAGACTTTAGGACTACTCTATCAGATCAGGGAAAGGAATGTAGCAAACAGCATTGTCACAATGCCCATGGCTCTGCTGTCACTTCCTGTTTAGGGTTGTCAGGGAAGTGCAGTCTTCCTGACTTCCATGAACTCTGCCTGAGCCTGAATTGGCCCAGGTCTACTATGGGCCAGTTTCTGTCTTCTCCTTTCTGGGAGGGCTCACCTGCTGCAGTGTGGCATGAGAAGCTTCATGAGGGTGAACGTAAGGGAGCTGGAGAAACAGTCCCTGTCCTTCAGGACCATGTGATGTGCTCAGAAGAAAGGGAACATGGGTCCAAAGATCATGAGGTGCACATTATTCAGAGGCTGCTTTTTTTAAAGAGTGGGTCTTGGTAGAGCTCTGGGTGTGGCCAGCAGGCCAGGCTGAAGCTGTGTTTCCATCACCTGGGAGCTATAGATTTCAGGATTGTCTTAGGCTTTTTATAGATAATTAGAGTAATTTAATAAGATAGTATATGTGGAGAAAGAAAGTATAAACCTGGTCAAACTTTCAGTACAGTCTAACTCATTCAGTCACTAACCCACAGGAATAGGTGGGAAAAGTGACATAACAGTAACTCATTTCACAGCTTTCTTAATCTCATTACTTTATGTGGTATGCATGAGAATGTGTTCACTGTCTGCTAGAAACCATTGAGTACTAGTAAACTAATATCGTTCTACCCTTTTGTCATGAAGCTTTCCCTAGTCCTAAACTATAGCTATTTCCTAAGAAGATCTTTCAATTCTCTAAGTATTTGAGCTGATTTGTGGAACCTGAGGTGGTCCTTTATAGTGAGTAGACTAGTATTTTGATAAGGCTCCCAAGGTCCTCCGTATAGAAGTCCATGGCCACCATAGCTTCCCTCTCCCACCCTTTACTAGGCAGCACTTGTACAAAATATGGAAATTTCTAGAGAGACCCAGCTCACTTCAAGTGTTATATCATATGATAAAATAAACATTTATTTTAACTATAATGATATTTTTTAAGTCACACTCTATATCATATGTTTACCTGGTCCAGTATGTTTGCAGTTTGGTCTTTTTAGTATCTATGTAACTGAAAAACAAATCAAAGAGGTAACAGAAAGGCTTCAGCTGTGTGTGTATCTTTCACTGCCCATAGCCTGGAAGTAAGAAGAGTCTTCCTGTGCCATTGATATTAATGGTGTTTCCTTATGGCACACCTCCCAGTGTTGGGCAGTATTGCTGCATATCAGAACCGCATAGGGAGCAATAGAGTAAAACCTGAATTTCAAAAAGAAAAAAAAATCCTTTCCATTCTAAGTAACATAAGACTCTAGTCCCAGAACAGAGATCAGTGCCTGGCTGATTAAAATTGCTTAATAATTTTAAAGAATTAATAGAAAGTACAGTCCAGTCTGAGGTTGAGGTAGAGACTGGAACAGTGGGTTGACTCAGAATTTGCTTAAACTGTGACACCTGTCTTAGGTTTTAAGCCCTTGCTTTGAAGTAGATCCAAATCCTTAAATGGAATTTTAAGGACTCACCTGCAGATTTTATTGCAAATGCTGTAGAAGAGAATTAGTAGTTTACTGTAGAGCTACTTATTTCTAATATATTGATTTGCTCCTGGTTCACTATCTTATAAGTCTTGCTACTATTGGAGGGAGTCCTTTATAAATTTCTAAAACCAATTCTCCATGAAGAAGCCTTATCTGTGACTCTGCTTCTCCCATTTCTGAATTGGATGAGAGAATTGTTTATGATATTTTCTTCCTTCTTAGATAACCACCCTTTTGGGGCAAGATATATGTAAACTAGCAAAGTAATTATAGCTAATTTCTGTGCTTTCTGTCCTCCAAGGAGCCTTTATTTACTTTGATGAGCCTTCAAAGTCAATGAGCTAAGGAAGGATTATTAGCCTGAGGGGTAACATTCTCAAAAATACCATGGCTTCCTAAGGCCTAGACCAAGCAGGGTGTCTCAGCATTTCTGCTCACAATTGCTCTCCAGTCTTATGTTTTGTGGTTTACAGAGCATTGCAAATGCTTTAATCTACTTGTGTACTTTTTATAGTACATGACATAGGTGACATCTGTCTATATCACATTCATTATTTAATTGCTGCTTTTTCCCCCCTCTCCATTTTCATCAGGCAAAAGCAAAAGAAGAAAGGCAGGAGAAGTGTGGTGAAGATGAAGACACAGTCCCGGCTGAGTACAGGTTAAAACCAGCCAAGGTAAATTCTCCGCATAGCAGCACAAGTATGGTGAAGGCGAGGACACAGTTCTGGCTGGGTACAGGTTAAAGCCAGCCACAGTAAACTCTCTGCATAGCAGCAAACTTATCTGTAGTCATGCTTATGGTGTACCTTTCCTTGACACTGGGGACAGCTTTGGCTATTCCACTTCTGTTATCAACTCTGAAGCTAGACCCATTTCTCTTGGCTTTCTGCTTCTAAGGTATTTAATCTCCTCGGTGATGGTTTATCCTTTCTAAAGTAGTCGTTAAAGCTCTCACCTATTTGACTATTTGGGAAGAGGAGAAAACATTCCCTAAATTGTGAAATCTCATGTTCAAAACTAAACTGTATTTAAATTACAAGCATGATATTTATCCCCACTCTGGGTTGGAGAATTGATGCTTTTTCTTTTCTGTTTTGAGACACATTCTCAGGTAGACTTAACTAGTCTCAAACTCACTCTGTAGTGGAGACTATTGTTGAACACCTGCTGCTGGCATCATAGGCATGTGCTTGTATACCCAGCTTCGTAGAACTGGATATTTTTTTATTTGTTCATTAAGGATGGGGTAGCCAGATGGTTCAGTGGGTAGAAGGACTTGACACCAAGACTATCTAACTTAGATCCCTGGGTCCTACGTGATAGAGAGAGAACTGAATTGGCAAATTGTTCTCTGACCTTCACATGTGTTCCATGTTCTTCATGTTACATGTGCACCCTACACACGCGCGCGCACACACACACACACACACACACACACACACACACACGCGCACACGCACACGCTCACACACACAAACACACTCTCTCTAAGTATTAAAAAATTTTCATTAACACGCTTGTGCTATTCTTGTCAAAAACCTTTTGTTTGTTTTATCCTTTTGCCACACCAAATGAACAAATCTCAGCATACTTACAAATGTTTGATCTTTTGATCAGATTCCTGTTTTGTCACTTCAGAAAACTTAAATCTAAAACTAATTTACTCAAGTATAAGAAAAAATAAGCTTACCTCTTACATCCTGGATTTGCCTAAAACAAATATAATGGGACATGAGAGCATTTTTTTTTATTTTTATCTTTAATATATTTCCAATTTTATTTACAGGATAAAGATGGAAAACTACTATTGCCAGAGCCTGAAGAAATATCTAAGGTTGGAGTATAACTTTTTCCTAATACTTAAACATAGCAGAAATATAGAGAGTAATTAAGATAATTTAAAAAGACCATATTTTACATGTAGCCTAGTGCTGAGGAGAACTCTGGTAGTAACTAAGTGCTGAAGCTCTGCTCTTTTGCATATATTATAATAATACTTTCCCTCATGAATTATTACTAGACTATTAGTTTCCAAGCAGCATTCATCAATCACTAGGAGTTAATGGCAAAAGAGCTTTTACAATCTATTATTTTCGAATTTAATTTAGACTTTGATTTAAGTACAGCATGAACTAATCTATTATTTTTATATTGCCTTAAATTTGCAGCTTCCTGTCATGTTATCACCAATTAACAGCATTTATTAATCACCTACTATTTGTTCAACATTGCTCCAAGTGATTTTCACATCTTTTTGTTTCTCTTTCATTTTTAATGAGCCATTGCGTGTAGTTAGTATTGATTGCATTAGTACAGATATGGGATTATTTATTGGTGCATGGGCAATTTCTCAGTAGCTATACCATTGAAGAAAAATAGTTTCTGTATTCCATCAGCCATTAACTACCTGAGCTTCTCAAAGAGATATGTGTCTTGCTAAGCTCCTTTCCCAACCATGATAGGCTATTAATATAGGCAACTTCAGCTGCTTGGAGTTTATGAGTGCAGCAGCCATGTCCTTTCTCAAAAAAAGCACACCACTCCCCATTTTCTGTTCCTTATTCCAAGATGTTCCCTGAGCCTTTGGGGTGTGTGTGTGTGTGTGTGTGTGTGTGTGTGTGTGTGTGTGTGTGTATGGAGGGGGGTGAGCAATATGTCCCATTTAGGGCAATCACTAATTCTCAGTATTTTGATCAAATATCAGTCTCTGCATTAACCTGCCAAGAAAAGAAGTTTCTATGCCTGATGTCAGGAGTAGCACTAATCTATAGCTTTTCACAAGTTTTATGAGTTTTTATTCTAGTTTTAGAGTGAGGACATAGAGGCAACAGAATATGGATATAACCCAAGGTCACACAGCTAGAAAACACTAGGTGCACAACTCAGACCTCGGGCTGTCCCACCAGGGGCCCAGCTTCTGAGTTACACATTTTCACCATAAGTTATTGTCTTAGTTACGGTTTTACTGCTGTGAATAGACACCATGACCAAGGCAAGTCGAATAAAGGACAATATTTAATTGAGACTGGCTTACAGGTTCAGAGGTTCAGTCCAGTATCATCTGAAAGCGGCTAGTGGAAGACTGACTTAGTAGGGAGAGGGTCTTAAGCCCATACCCACAGTGACACACCTACTCCAGCAGTGCCACATCTTCTAATAGTGACACTCTCTGGGCCCAGAATATATAAACCATCAGTTACTTTTAATAGAATTCCCACATGGACTGGCTCTGCTGGAAGAAATGGGGTCATCAAATTTTCCTGATAGAAACAATTTCCTATCATTTCCTCTCCTTTCTGTCTTTTCTCTTTTCTTAGTTATAGGAAACAAGTATGAGTTGTGTTTTCTCTGCTTTATTCTGAAAGGAAATCATTAAGAATTAGGAAATGAATAGTCACTTTTAAAATTGCAATTCTTTGTCAGTGAAAGCAGGAAATTTTGAGTAAAAGTCTATAACAATCTTTTTATTTGTTACTTTGAAAAGTGATTTACTCTATTTTTCTAAATAATTAAAACTTGATTGTAAATACTTGTATATAAAATGATCACAAAGTGTGATTAGACTTCTTCTCAGTTCATAGAGTTGACCTATCAGGTAAGTAAAAAATCTTTAGCTGTCCCACAGTGCCAAAGTGTCCAGTATTCTATACTTGTGTGACATTTTTTTCTCATAGATAATTAAAGTATATGTCTTATCAAGCTAGCTTTTGATTTGTTAAGCAAGTTAAAAAAAAAAAAAAACACTGTCCTATGCTTTTACACAGCAGAGTGTCTTCTAACCCTGCATTTTTTTTTTTTACAGCGTCTGAGTGAGTCAGAGCTGATTGGGGAGCTTTCAGCAGATTTTGGCCAATCCACATATCAGGACAAACCATCTATGGCAGCTGAAAAAATAGAAGTATGCTTCTGATAATATGTCTTGGGGTTATTAATGTTCATTTTTAATCTGATCTGGTTAAATAAAATTGCAACACTTCTCAACCCAGAAATCTTTACTCTTCCTACCTTCATGTCCAGCAGAATCTCTGAAGGATGTTTCCAATCACATGTCCTGATCCCTGTGAAAGGATTCCATACATGCCACTGCTAATGTACTCTAGCCCTGGCTTACTTTCCACCAGCTCATTCCTGTTGCACTCAATAGGAAGGCTCTGCAAAAAGTGGCATTTTATTATTTTGCTTTTCCTCCCTTACTCATCCCACCCTTTACTAAAAGGAATTCTCATGATAGGGTTCTTAGTGTTGTTGTTGGTGGTGGTGGTGGTGGTGTGTGTGTGTGTATGTGTTTGTGTGTGTGTGTGTGTGTGTGTGTGTGTGTGTGTCCATGTTAAAGCAATAGTTTAAAAGGTTCTAAGATATATTGGTGCTTCTTCAACCCTAAGATCTATCGGTTTAAAAAGTGCAACCCTGAAGGATGGCAAGAGCATGCTTTGTTAGTGCTCTTTCTCCTGAGTGCTTGGCTAGGAAATCTTTGCAAAACTGTCTGGATCAAAAACATTTGAAAATTACTAAACCTTGACCCTAGAATTCCTCAGTGTATTGGGGTGAGATTCTGAGAATACGTTTTCTCACATCTCCAGGGACCACACAGAGACTCCTATTTAGTCTCGTTTCATACATTAGTGCACATATTTAAGAATTTCAAGATGCTCTCAGATAGCCCTTGAGGTACTATCTATATTAACATATTCTTCTTTCACAAATATAATACCAGTCTCCAAATTCCAATTACAGTCACTGAAAAGTTTTTAACGTGTCTTGAAATGAATATTATTCAGTAAGCATTCAAAAGAATCATGCTTGTAACTTACATCTAGTAGTGTCTGAGGTACTGTTGTTCAGTTTATTAGTCAGGTAGTCCTAAAGTTATTCAGAATACTTGCTTCTCTTCTCAGAAATCTAAGGACACATCTCAAACTCCTGTGGGGGAGACTGTGCCTCGGGCCTCCATGTGCAGTATACAGTCAGCACTACCCAAACCAGCATCCTTGGTGAGTGATGATATCCTTAGCATTGAAAGGGCCCTGGACAAGCTCTGTTCTTCCTCCTCTGACTTGCTACTGTTTGTCATCATAATATTATCCCAAGAAAATGAAGCAAAAGTAATGCAGAGTTGCTGTTCATTATCCTTTGGTCTTTGGGGCTGTGCTGGAAATCTCATCTGCACTTAACTTTTAATTCAGCTGCTGCCTGTGCTGCTTTGCTTTTATCTTCTGAAATCCTTTGTAGTCCACAACCATCTCTAATAGTCTATCAGTCAGCCCTTTGTCCTGGAATTTGACAGAAAGGCCAGTGCCACATGTCTTCCTGGTTCTCATGGTAGAACGCTTTACACTCAAATCATGGCCATGACCCTGCCCCTTTTCCCATTGGAGGAAAGATCGTTGCATCCCTCTGTCTGGCCTTTGTTGTTTCTTACCTTTTTCTTTCCTTCTAATTTTTGAATGAAGTGTGGTATTTAACAAGTTAAGTCCTCATTTGCTTTTGATCTTTGTGGGTTTTGTTCCTGACTCAGGTACCACTGTTCCACACTTACAAAATCTTCTTTTAGGTCATGATTTCCAGATCTTCTGTAGTATCTCCTTGTTGTTCATGATGCTAAGGATGGATCTGGTCTGGAGATTCATTACTGCTTCCCAGGCATGCGTTCACTGACCTCTATCTGCCAGTCCACTTGATGTTTATGAGTATACTATAAAGGTTCTATGCTGACCTTGAGAAATATACCTGTTACCCAGACCCTTACCTGTCATAAGAATGAGAAGTGTGGCCCAGTTCTTGGAGGCCAGACCTCAAGTTATGAGATATTTTCAACAGTCCTATATGGAAAACAGGCAGCGGACATGGGTAAAGGAACCTTCTCTTGAATAATTTACAACTGCTTCCATGCTGACGCCAGGATTACACTGAGAAGTTTGAATAGCGTTTCCCAGAGAAAACAGTGAGGTAGAAATATAAAGTACTTGATGTACTTGGGATGTGTTCATTTAGATGCTTTAGAGAACCAGTACCTACATAATGAAAAAAAATAATAAACACATGTAGGGTGTAATGTAGGGTGCTTATGTTGCGGGAAATATTTTTTAAAAAGGAGCATGTTTCTGAGCTGCATAGGGCAGCAGCGGGCCATATAGCTCCAGTGGAGTGTTCTCACCTCAGCAGACTCTCTGGTCTGGAGCTCCCCAGACATCTCCACTGGACTTGCTAAGTTTCTTTGACAGGTCACTGCCACACCAGCCCCATACAATGACCGCCCACCTCTAGGTTAGCTGTCACAATTCCCAGTAACCTGGTAAAATCAACACTCTAAAGCTTATAATTAGTCAGATTTATATATCAATAAATTCTCAATTCACAGGATGCCCACACAATAATTTCAGAGCCAATTGATAATAATACAAGCTGCCCACCTAGATTAGACAAGTTATTCCAATCATTCTATCCCTATATGATATTATAGCTACCTTGTCTATTTAAAACCACACAGAATCTGAATCGTCCTGTTCATCCTCCATTTTCCTCCTCCTCTTCTCCCATGTGGATCCCTGTCTCTGCAACTCTTAGCTCTGTCTCCCTTTTCCCTGTTCAATCACAGGTTTCTTGTTGTTTTAATATTTAAATTAATTGGACAGGGAACATCTTGTTACATGCCTATGCAGGTTAAGTGTGGTGTCTTGTTTTCTATCTATGAAAAACATTCTGGTGAGGAAACATTCAACTAAGTTTTAAAAGCCGCTATGAAACAGTTATGACCCTCAGTTTGGAAAGCCAGAACAAAGTCCTGTCTTTTGGCCCATACATTGTTTCTTCATTTGCCCTAATATCTCTCACTTGTGCTTCCTGTTCTTTCTTTTAAGGCCAGTGTAGCCAAATCAGGCTTATAACAGTGAATTCATTTCATTATGAAAAACAAGACTCAGGTAGGTGGTTCTCATTGTGTAGTGAGGAAAATCAGTAACAAGAAGGAGGATCCTGAGCCACCTATTAGCCATTATTAACAAGTAGAAGCTCCAGACAACAAATATGGGCCTTCTTCCCTTGGCCTGACCAGGCCCCAAGGCAAAGACCCTGCCTCCATTCCCTTCTATCAGCCCCTGTTATTTTCTCTACATTCATTTTTCATGTATCAAAATTCCACCTAGATCTGGTAGCATTTTCAATCTATAAACTGCGCACACAGTATTTAATATAACAAACTTGCTTTACTTTTTAATTCTTGACATTTCAAAATGTCCATTCTAATCAAATTAATAGCTCAAGCTATTAAAGATAATGTAGACTTGAAATCAATGTGTGCCTTTCTGAATTGATAAGGGTAAGTAACCGCTTAGGCTAATCTACTTGTGTTTTTGCAGAAGAGCTCGGTGCCAGATGATGCTGTAGAAGCCTTGGCTGGAAGCCTGGGGACAAGAGAAGCAGATCCAGAAAATGAAAAGCCTGTGGTGGATAAAGTCAAGGTCAGGGCAGCTCAAATGCTTTTACAAAATGACTTATTAACCATCTACTTTGGCCCTCCAATGAGTTAGTGCTTTGTTTTTAAAAATATATCTATAGTGCACAATCAGCTATCTTTCTTTAATACTGCACATAATAAGCTAACCCCTAGGAAGTTCCAGTATTGATCTACCATAGGGGATAGGTTACATGCCTGTGTCCAGGTTTGATGAATCACATTTTTGTCTACCTGTATTTTTACTTTTCTGATGACTTACAAGAAACTTAGCATGTACCTCATACAACTCCCACCCTGCCCTTAGGCTAGCAGGGTGAACGCTGGTATCTGAGCCAGCTAAAGTTTAACACTGTTAGAGTAAAGGATGTTGGCGTTTAAGCTGTAGAGAAACTCATACCAGTGACCATATGCTTGGTTGAAGTTAACAGTATTTTACCTTATATTTACTATAATAAAAGCATTATAGTGAAAGAGACAACAACCCTGAGAATGATACCACTTTTATCTAGGAGAAAGCTAAAGAAGACAACCATGAAAAACTTGGTGAAAAAGAAGAAACAATTCCTCCTGATTATCGACTAGAAGAAGTCAAGGTAAACAGGCTCAATATTTTTCCCATTTTGTTTTCTAACTGAATTTTATCTACCTATAAAAAGTACTGAGAACAGACCTGGAATATAAAGACCCACTTCTTTAAGTTCAGACTCAATTAATTGTATTAGCACTAATACCATGTTAAAATACCAGATAGGGGGTAATCATATTCTTTTACATTTTTTTAAAATTTCATATATGCATATGTCTGCTGAACTTATATTATTTCCCTCTTTCTCCCTCCACCTCCTCCCATGTCTTCATACCTTCCCTTTTTCCTCTCAAATATATACTCTTTTTTTCTTAATTATTTCTCTCTCTCTCTCTCTGTCTCTCTGTCTCTCTCTCTCTCTCTCTCTCTCACACACACACACACACACACACACATACACACACACAGAGAAACACAAAAACATATGCCCACTGCCCACAAATCACACACACACACACACACACACACACACACACACACACACATACACACACAGAGAACTTAATATATAGATAAAAGCTAATGAGTGCATTTAGTGTTGCTTCTCTGTATGTAGTGGTGCTTTTAGGGCTTACTACTTGGCATTGGATGAGTAGTTACGAAGCTCTTTCTTGAGAAGATTGTCTCTCCCTCCTTCAGCATTCATTATCTAGGGGTCGAACCCCATAAAATTTCCCTCTTCCACCTTAGCATGTCAACTGATATTGTCCTTGTTCTAGTCTTGTTTAAACAATCAAATTGTTGGGATTTCATGGGTACAGCTTCCCTGTGATATAGAGTAGATGCAATTCTGTAGCACATATCCTAGTCTTCTGGTTCTTACACTCATTAACCTGTTGTTCTGTGATATTCCTTAAGCCTTACGTGTAAGGGTTGTATTAGATATCAGTTGGGGATAGACACTCCCATGGTCAGTTGTTCTCTGCACTGTGGTCATTTGTAGCTTTCTGTAAAGTCTTCATCTGCTGTAAGAAGCCTTTCTGATTAGTGATGAGAGCTACACTTATCTGGGGCATTAGTATTAGGAATACAATTAAGATACATGCAAGTAACATTATATGGACTCAACAGCTTATATTTGGGGATATACATGAATATACAAATACATGCATGCATACAATGATAATTAATGAAAAAAAGGCCTTGAAGTAGTTTAGAAGGTGAAAAGAAAAGAAAGATGCTGTAATTAAAATACAACATCAAAAACAGAGAATGCCATTAAAGGTAGTACTGGTTTGGGAAAGTGGCAGTAGTAGATTCTCCTTAAAGTTCCATGACCTCACTAGCTGTGTTTACAATACCACACACAATTTCTCTTCTATTGGGCAGGACTTATGGCCAATTAGAAAGTTGATGGGTACCATTACTTTACCTTTATGGATATCTTGCCATACTGGTCATTGTGGTTCATACCCATCACGGATGGGTTGTACTATTGACAGCTTTTCTTTCTTTGGAACTTGCATAGCACTTTATAATACAATGAAAGCTAATCCACAGGGAGGAGGCTTCCAGGTCAGATCCAGCTCAATTCCTCTAAGTCCTGTTTCCAAAGTGAATAGTGGTGTCAGCAAGAGACTTACCTTCTAAGAGTCAACCAAGGGTGATGGCAATAGAGACTAAAATATACTCTTAAGTAGCCTTCCTGCCTTTATAATGTAAAGAAAAGCTGTCCTCTCACTCACAAAATATTTTTCCCTTCAGATATGTCACAAATATAGGCAAACCTGTTGCAGGTAAAAAACTCAAAATGAACAATTACTCATATACAAAGCTTTGTATTCCTTAAATGTAAGTTGAAAGTATGAGAACTTAAACTCGGAGTAAAGTGATACATTGACTATCGTCTTCATATTGAAAGGGCTGGCTGTGTAGACCAAGTGACCAATGGAGAGACCCCATTGTGATCAGTTTCAGTGTAGTTGTTTACACAGGACAACTAAACAAATAGTCATCTACATAACATGCCACCCGCAAGAAGGTTCAAATGCATTTTATTACCGTTATAAGAAGCTGAATTCAGTCCTCGTCCAGTCCATCTACGTGCACTAATTTATTGTACAACTCAAGATCTTACATTAAGTTCTCCATAACTTGTTATCATGGTCATCTATCTATTTTTTTCTGCAACCAAGAGTGATAGGATTCCTATAATTTGGGGGCTTAGATGTACGTTGCTTTACAAATTATTCAGGGCACTTTCAGGACCACAAATTGTCCATTTCTGATCTTCCATAGAAGCAGGCCATATGCAGTTAGCTCAGTAGAAAGCTGGCTACTTTCTCCCTGCCCTCAGTGAATTTTACGAGCACTACTTCATGGTTTTCCTGGCCCCTTTATTTAGTGATAGGTCCATCCTCTGAACTTACCTTATACATTTGCTAGTTAACCATTGCTCTGTCACAGCTCCAGGTTATTTACTGTCTTGACCTCTTGTTTAAGTACTGTTGTCATTCTTCACCTATACTCATATCAGGTCTCTATAGTGAGGGTCTGTGTTGAGACATCAAATTTCTCCCTTCCTGTGACTGGATGGTGAGGTGGTAGAAGGTAGATTTTAATTTGAATACAAAGCAAAGGAGCCCCTAGGGTTCCATGCCTTACTTGGGATCTTCACTTCATTTTCTGCTAATATTTGGTTTAGAATTAGTAGTTTTCTCATACAAAAAAGGGGGCCAAAGCTGCAAGTGGACTCATAGGGCAAGAAGAGGGTTGTGTTAGCTATAAGAAAATAGTGAATAACTCTAAACCATTACACAGAATACTTGAAATACAGCAAAGAAAGCAAAGCATTTTGACTACTTCATGGTAGAAGTTTTTTTATGTATCTGTGTACTCATTTATTTTTGAACATATAAATTAATATGATTGATGATTGATTTATAGATCTTATTTTACTAAAGAGGCTCCAAGGCTAATTGTTTTTGTTCTATTACTCAAAAGTGGCACTCGAAATCATTTGAAGCGTAACATAATCTGAGTTCTATATTTGAGAGTGCTCCACCCACAAAACAAGGTCCCTGAGGGTTGGGACTTCAGCTGATTTTTAATATGGTCCTGTTGTTCCTTTATAAATGAGAGGTTTGTTGGCACACCCCTGCAGTATGCTCCTTTAATAGTCCACATATTTTTCTTTTTTTACTGATAATCTCTGGTCTTCTGGGTCACAAGCCACACCAAATGTGCTGGTAGACTCCTTGGCCAAGAAAGGCTGATGCATGTAAGCCAACTAAATATGAACTGAATTACTTGGACATATTCTCTGCTAAGATAATTTTCTTAAATTGAATAATCTACATTAAAATATACAGGATGTTTAGCCTGTTGATTTTTTGTAATGTCTATTGATTTTGTATTTGGGATAATACATAAAATAATTGATGTCATGCTTTCACTCTGAATAGGATAAGGATGGGAAACCACTCCTGCCAAAAGAACCCCAGGAACAACTTGCAGTAAGCAATCTGCTTTGTCTAAGACTGTCTGTCTTCTTTGGACTCTGATTGGTAATCTGGGAAGGGTATACCTTTCCCTTCTAAGGAGCTTATCGGAATGTGATACGGTGGATACTGAAGAAGCTTGCCAGTATTATGATTATGTTTGTTGTTTTCTTCTGCTTGCAGCCCTTAAGTGATGACTTCCTTCTTGATGCATTATCTCAGGACTTCTCCAGTCCTGCAAACATATTGTCTCTTGTAAGTATAAATTTCCTGTTTAACTCTCTCTCTCTCTCTCTCTGTCCGTCTGTCTCTCCGTCTCTCTGTCTGTCTGTTTCTTTTTTGTTTTCATTTGTTTTGTTTTGTTTTGTTTTATTGTTGTTCTGGTTTGGTTTGGGATTTTGGTTTTTAATGGCAGAGTTTCTTTATAGTTTTGGCTGTCCTGAACATGCTCTGTAGACTAGGATGGCCTAGAACTCAGAGATCCATCTACCTCTGTCCATTGAGTACTGGGAAGAAAGGCATGCTCCACCACTGCCTAGTGTTCTCATGGATAAATTTTGACTTTGGATCTGAAGTGGGAAAGGGTTATAAATATTAATGGCTTTCAACGCACCATTAAAATTTCTTATACCTGAAATACTATTTTAGAACATTGGACGTTTTCAACAGACTAATTGAACCAACAACCAGGTCTTATAGTAAGTGGGCTTATGAAAACAGAATTTCAATTTGAATTTATCTAAAATCACTTTTTATACCACCTAATTTCTACTATTTATCACTTCCAGATTGTCTCCTAAGAAAAGTTAGCTTCATGTGAAATAATAGTCACTCAAGGAGAATTCTATTAGGAGCTGGTTTTTACAATGTTTTGTAATATTGAGCATGCTCTCTTCACTAGGATTTTCATGGCTTACACAAACATGTAAATCTGTTAAAGTTCCCAGAACTATACAGCTGAAGCATCTAGGCTATCTATTTACAGTGAACCTAGTTTATTATAAAGTTAATGTATTTTTGAAGTCAGTTAGAAAATAAATATGTTCCTATATGCACAATGGCATGGAGTATGTTTTGGTTGGGATAGTGAGAAGAAAGAAGGGCTCTTGTGATCTCCTGAAGTTTCTGTGCTTTAAAGCCAATCATTACTTGATTCTTATAATGTCTTAAATCTTAAAATGTACTGATGGGTATAATAGAGGAAAGAGATTGCAGTAAACTCAAATTTAAAGTAAAATGAGAAAGATATAACAGGCAGCACAAGAGTTAAACACACGGTATATAATATATGTATACACACACACATATATGCACACACACACACACACATGTACATGCAGGTAAAAGAACACTCATTTACATAAAATAAATATTTAAAAAGCTAGATATTTGAAATTTAAACATAAATTCATGCTTTAAATAAAAAACAGTGGCAATTCCATAATTTTATCTGTTGAGTTTCTCTTTTTTTATTAATTATTTTATTTACTTACATTTCAATTGTTGTTCTCCTTCACTGTCTCTCCTCCAAAATCCTCCCATCCCCTTTGCCTCTAAGAGGGTTCTCACCCACCCACCCACCCACTCATCCCTCCAGCATCCTCCTTCTCTGGGGCAACAAGCCTCCACAGAACCAAGCCCCTCCCATCCAACTGATGCCAGATAAGGCTACATATGTAGTGGGAGCCATGGATCCATTTGTTTATACTCTTTGTTTGGTGGTTTACTCCCTGGGAGTTCTGTGGGGCCCCGATAGTTGATATTGTTGTTTTTCCTATGAGGTTGCAATCCCATTCAGCTTCTTCAGTCCTTCTTCTAACTCTACCACTAGGGTCCACAGGCTGAGTCCAATGATTTGCTGTGAGTATCTGCATCTGTCTTAGTCAGGTGCTGGCAGAACCTCTCAGAGGACACCCATACCAGGTTCCTGTCTGCAAGCAGTTCTTGGCATGAGCAATAGTGTAGGGGTTTGGTGTCTGCAGATGGGATGGATCTCAAGGTCGACAGTCTCTGGATGGCCTTTCCTTCAGTCTCCAGTCCATTTTTTGTCCCTGCATTTCCTTTAGAAAACCTCTTATTGGAGGTGGTCTCTTCAGTTTCTGTCTCCTCACTGTTGGGAGGTAATGTTATCCCCATTGGATTCTGGGAGCCTCTTGCATCTCTGGCATCTGGGACTTTCTAGTGGTTATCTTCCTCTCCCTCCTCACTGCTACTTATTTCTATTCCTTCTACTGGCCCTCTGGAATTCTCTCGTGTCTCTTCTAATACCTGGTCTTGAATTCCCCTTTTTTTTCTCTCTCCCTCCCCACTCCCACCAAGCTCCCTTCCTCCCTCTGCCTCCCATGATTATTTTGTTCCCCCTTCTAAGTGGGATTGAAGCATCCACACTTTGGCCTTCTTTGTTATTAAGCTTCATATGGTCTGTGAGTTGTATCATAGGTATTCTGAGCTTTAGGGATAATATCCACTTATCACTGAGTGCATACCATGTATGTCCTTTTGGGTCTGGGTTACCCTCACTCAGGATAATATTTTCTAGTTCCATCCATTTGCCTGCAAAATTCATGAAGCCATGGTTTTTAATAACTGAGTAGTATTCCATAGTGCAAATGTACCACATTTTTTGTATCCAATCTTCCCTTGAGGGATATCTGAGTTGTTTCCAGTTTCTAGCTACTATAAATGAAGCTGCTATGACCATAGTGGAGCATGTGTCCTTCTTCTATGTTGGAGCATCTTTTGGGTATATGCCCAGTAGTGGTATAGCAGGGTCTTCAGGGGTAGAACTAGTTCCAGTTTTCTGAGGAACCATTAGACTGACTTTCAGAGTGGTTAAACCGGCTTGCAGTCTCACCAGCAACAGAGGAATGTTTTTGTCCACATCCTCCACAGCTTCTGCTGTTGCTGGAATTTTTAATCTTAAGCATTCTGATTGATGGAAGGTGAAATCTCAGTGTTGTTTTGATTTGCATTTCCCTGATGCCTAAGGATACTGAACATTTCTTTAGGTGCTTCTCTCCATTCAAGATTCCTCAGTTGATAATTCTTTGGTTTTTTTTTAATTGGGTAAATTGGTTTTCTGCAATCTAACTTCTTGAGTTCTTTGTGTATTTTGGATACTAGCTCTCCATTGGATGTCGGACTGGTAAAGATCATTCCCCAATCTTTTGGTTGCCATTTTGTCCTATTTACAGTGTCCATTTCCTTACAGAAGCTTTTCAATTTAATGAGGCCCCATTTGTTGATTGTTGATCTTAGAGCATAAGCTATTGGTGTTCTGTTTGGGAAAATTTCCCCAATGCAGATGTGTTCGAGGCTCTTTCCCACGTTTTCTTTCATTAGATTCAGCATGTCTGTTTTTATGTGGAGGTCCTAGATACTCTTGCACTTGAACTTTGTATAAGAAGATAAAAATGGATCAATTTGCATTTTTCTACATGCAGACTGCCAGTTAGACCAGCACCATTTGTTAAAAATGCTTTGTTTTACACTGTATGCTTTTGGATTCTTTGTCAAAGATAACGTGACCATAGGTATGTAGGTTTATTTCTGGGTCTTCAATTCTATTTCATTGATCTACCTCTGTACTAATATCATGCAGTTTTTATCATTATTGCTCTTAGTTAGGATTTTACTGCTGAGAATATACACCATGTCCAAGGCAACTCATAAGAACAGCATTTAACTGGGGCTGGCTTTCAGATTTAGAGGTTCAGTCCGTAATCATCAAGGCAGGAACGTGGCAGCATCCAGGCAGGTATGGTTCAGGAGGAGCTGAGAGTTTTACATTTTCATCTAAAGGCCGCTAGCAGAATAGACTTCCAGCTAACTAGAATGAGGGTCTTAAAGCCCACACCTACAGTGACACACCTACTCCAACAAGACCATACCTACTCCAACAGGAGCCACATCTTCTAATAATGCCAGTCTTTTGGCTGAGCACATAAAAACCGTTACATTCCACTCCTTAGCCCCCATAGGCTTGTTCAAACATGAGTCTATGGGGGCCATACTTAAACATAGCATAAGGCAAAAATACATTTAGTCTTACTTCAAAAGTCCCTGTAGTCTATAGCAGTTTCAACAATGTTAAAAATCCAAAGTTCAGAGTATCTTGTGAGATTCATTCAATCACTTATCCATAATCCCCAAAGCAAGACAGGAAACCAGTTGGACAAACTCCAAACTCTGCATCTCCATGGCTGATGTCAAAGCAGTCTTCAGATCTTCAACTCCTTTTTCATCTCTGTTGACTGCCACAAACTTCATTCTCCTGGGCTCTTTCCACTCCTGTTATCAGCTTTCCTCAGCAGATAGTCCACGACTCTGACATCTTGATCATCTTGGGATCTTCAAGGCAACTTCAATCTCATAGCTTCTTGTTTTAATCACTGGGATCCACACATGATCTTCTGGGCTCCTTCAAATGCTGGCATCACCTTTCCAGCTCTACCCTCTGTAGCACTGTAAGCTCACCTTGATCCACTCCATGGCCCCTGCTGTACTTGGTGCTCATCCAATAGTACTGGCATCTTCAATAAACAGGGGTCTTCCACTGCAACCAGGCTTCACCAATAACCTCTCATGGGCTCTCTCTATGGTGCCAAGCCTCAACTCCTCTGCATGACTCCTGGGCCATCAACTGCAACTTAGGCTGCACCTTCACCAGTGTCCTTCCATGGCCTCTTACAGTGACAAGCCTCAGCTGTTCTTCATGCCATCTTCATGCTTTTAAAACAAGTACCACTTGGGTGACTCTTAGACATTTCCTAGTACAGGTGCAGAACGAGATACAACCTTGGCTATCTCTGAAACACAGCTGCTTTGTGCTCTCAAAAAACACTTTCCAGAAGATTTCACCTCAGTGATGCTGGTCTCTTCTTAATCACCCCTAATTGCTTAGCTCAAGATAACCAATATCAATTGTCCCACTAGTTTTTTCTATTCTAGACTCTAAAGCCAAAGCCTCATGACCAAAGCTGCTGAGTTCTGCGCTTTCTGTGGCTGGAACATGGCCTAGCCTCATGATCTATTACATTTTCATCAGCTTTCTGTTTTCCAACTCCTTCACTGCCAAAGTTTGGCTGTCTTGGAACTTGCTCTGTAGACTGACTTTGAACTGAGAAATCTGCATGCCTCTCTCCTAAGCACTAGCATTAAAGATGTGATCCACCAAGCCTAGATTTAAGTGTTTCTTCACTTAGAACTTGCTCTGTTCTAGGATGACCTTGAACTCAGAGATCGTCATGTCTTTGCCTCCTAGGATTAAAGGCTTATACTACCTACCATGCCTGGACCTAAATTTAGCTCAGTGGTATCTTGCACCAAGTTCAATACTTACTTAATTCAGTTTAATATTCTTGAATACAGGATTCAGCTCCATTTTACTTATGGGTGCCTCTTTAATATTCTAACCATATATTATATTTTCCTTTTTCAGTTTGTTCCTCTTCATTAAAATAGTCTTCATAAGAGTGAACTTTAGTAACCACATAACAGAATTTACACCAGACTGTTTTGAATCTTCTTTTTTCAAATCAATTAATGTATATCTCTTCACCTTAGCTGATTCTTCAGACAGTGCCAAAAAAACAGCCACATTCTTCACCAAAATATCACAAAAACAGTCTCTAGGCCACATATTAAAGTTCTTCTCCATTAAAACCTCTTAGGACAGATCATCACAGTTCAAACCACTCATAGCAACAAAGTCTTCCATATCCCTACTAGGATAGCCATTAAGCCCCAGTTAAAGCATTCCAGTGCTTTCCAAATCCCAAGTCCCAAAATCCACATTCTTCCAAACAAAAACATGGTCAGGCCTATCACAATCTCCCAGTCTCTGATACCAACTTCTGTCTGTAGCTGCCTGCAGCCACGATCACCGGGTTCTCCTGAGACGAAGCCTGGGAATTAACAGGAAGGAGGTCGAGAGAAATGTGGGGCCAAGACAAAGTATTCTGATCAAGGCTCGAAGTTTAATAATTTGCTTTCACATATAAAGGGGAAGCCCCGCCCCCCAGAGTCTCTTCTTGGTTCAGCCCAGGGGCTAGGTGAGGAGATTGTAGTCCAGAAGGTGTCAAGGCTAGCTCAGCAGGCAGTCCATTCTTCTTAGCTCGGTAGCAGACAGCAGGGTGCCAAGACTGGCAAGGCAATGCCTCCTTCTAGGTCCTACTATTGTTTGGTCTATTGTAGTAAATGACAGGCCTGCTCAGGCCTAGGGGAAGGGCACATATTGTCTGCTGTAAACAGACAACATGAACAAGGCAACTCTTATAAGGACAACATTTAATTGGGGCTGGCTCACAGATTCAGAGATTCAGTCCATAATCATCAAGGCAGAAACATGGCTGCATCCAGGCAGGCATGGTTCAGGAGGAGCTGAGAGTTCTACATTGTCATCTGAAGGCTGCTAGCAGAATAGAGACTTCCAGACAGCTAGGATGAAAGTCTTAAAGCCCACACCTATAGTGACACACCGACTTCAACAGGGCCACACCTTCTAATAGTGCCACTCCCTTGGACAAGGGTATACAAACCATCACAGCTCTACAGTACATTGCAGTACAGGTTGAGATCAAGAATGGTGATTCCCCCCAAAGTTCTTTTATTATTTAGAACTGTTTTTGCTATTCTGAGTTTTTTGTTATTCCAGATAAAGTTGAGAATTGCTCTTTCTATCTCTGTGAAGAATTGGGTTGGAGTTTTTTTTATAAAGATTGCATGGAATCTGTGGATTGCTTTCAGTAGGATGGCCATTTTTACTAAGTTAGTCCTCCAAACCATGAGTATCAGTGAGCTTTCAATCTTCTGAGGTCTTCGAATTCTTTATTCGGAGATTTGAAGTTCTTGTCATACAGATCTTTTATTTGCTTGGTTAAAGTCATGCCAAGATATTTTATATTATTTCTGACTATTGTGAAGGTTGTTGTTTCCCTAATTTCTTTCTCAGCCTACTTAATTTAATATTTAACACAAATATCATCATATCATCCACATATAGTGTTACCTTGACTCCTTTCTTTCTACTTTGTATCTCTCTGACCTCTTTTTTTGTTTTGTTCTGTTTAATTGCTCTAGTCAGAATTTCTAGCACTATATTGTAAATAGATATGGAGAGAGTGGGCAGCCTTGTCATGTACCTGATTTTAATGGGACTGCTTCAGGTTTCTCTCTAATTTGATGTTGTCTGTTGGCTTGTTGTATGTTACTTCTATTATGTTTGGGTACGTGCCTTGAATTCCTGATCTTTCCAAGACTTTTAACATGAAAGGGTGTTGTATTTTATCAAAGGCTTTTTCAGGATCTAATGAGATGATCATGTGATTTTTTTCTTTGAATTTCTTTATATAGTGGATTATTTTGATGGATTTCAATATATTGAACCATCCCTTTATCTCTGGAATGAAGCCTATTTGATCATGGTGAATAATGGGTTTGACATGTTCTTGAATTTGGTCTGTGAGAATTTTGTTGAGTATTTTTGTATCAATATAAGTGAAATTGGTCTGAAGTTCTCTTTCTTAGTTGGATTTTTGTGTGGTTTAGGTATAAGCGTAACTGTGCCTTCATAAAATAAATTAGGAAGTATTCCTTCTGTTTCTATTTTATGAAATACTTTCAGAAGTATTAGTATTAGGCCATTTTAGAATTCTGCACTAAAACTATTTGGCCCTGGGCTTTTTTCTAGGGGGGGGGCTGGGGGGGCTGGGGGGAGTCTTTTTTTATGTTGTTTTGTTTGTTTGTTTGTTTCGAGACAGGGTTTCTCTGTTTATCTCTGGCTGTACTGGAACTCACTCTGTAAACCAGGCTGGCCTCGAACTCAAAAATCCTCCTGCCTCTGCCTCCCAAGTGCTGGGATTAACGGCATGCACCACCACTTCCCCGGCTGTTGGGAGACTTTCTTCGAACCCACCCCCCATGGAAAAACCCTCTGGTTTTTTTTGTTTTTGTTTTTTTTTTTTTTTTTTTTTTTGATTAAACAGAAATAAAATAAGCTGCATAGGAACAATTTTAAAGTTCAAAGAGACACCAGCTTTGTTTCAAGGCTGCAGTAGCTGATACAGCATCTCCTTGCTACTTCCTGCAGCCTTCTCTGTGGACCACAGAGATACATTCAGAAGCCTGTTAGCTCAGAGGAGGTTAGGAACACTTTTCCACTGGCTCTTCACCTGCTCATTGCCTGTAATGCCTGTGACTGGCAATAGTTACATTTAAAGTTTTAAAGGTAAAAGCCCGAAAAGAGGGGAAAGGGGCTTACAAAAATAATTTAAAAAAATACACTTTTGCCTTGAGGTTTGGGGGAAATCCTCCTAACTGACAAACTCCTAAATGCCACCACTATCCCCAAAGTGGCAGAAGCAGAGAGAGCTCTGCTGCCAGTGGAGGCAGTGTGGTCCTTCAATTAGCTTGTCATGCTTAAGACACTTAACTTAGTCATTCTAGCATCAGGCAACATGTCTCTGTGAATTCCACCCAGAAAGGCAATGCATTCACTTTTCTTAAAACAAAAAGATCCAAATCGGTCGTGTATTCTATAGTTACATAAAAATTAAAGCTTCTCTTTTTGGCTGACCAGGCATGAGAGAGCTAATGGACTATATCAAACAAGATCCATTAAAACAAAACCAAACAAACCCTCCCACCCACAACTACATGGAACATGCTAGTTAAACATCGCTAAACCACCCACTATCACCAGCACTGACCCTAAACACAAGAAAGCCCCACCCATACATGTGAACAGTCTCCCTCTAAAGGAGGACAGTTACAGACTGCTAGAAAACACCAAGAACCATTGCAAGGCTGGTTACAGCAAAAGTAAATGCGTTGCTGCCGGGGGCACCAATATTTAGCCAGTGTGCTCTGAGATAGCCTTAAGTAAAATATGACCTGAGCTCGTGAGTTAATATGATCATTAAAAGGGGTCTAAGACCATGCCCGGCAGGATGTCCATCACCATGGTGCCGCCATTTCTACAGCGACCTGTGCATTGCTTTTTGTTTTGATTTGTTCTTTCTACCAAAGGCAGCACTTTGACATCTGTTCTTCCCCATCTCCCCGATTTGTTCTTGTTTGTTAAATACTTGATAAATTGAGGAGCACATTATCAAGAAATGCTGTACTGTTAAACTTCTCCCTGTTTGTCCCAGGTAACCTGATCTACTTGGATGAGAGCAGCCTGTAGGCCACTGGACTAATTGGGTTTTGGGTTTATAAATAAATGTCACCGTGAAGAAATACCTCAATAATGTCTATTTTTAAAAACTGGTGTTATGGGTTAGCAATCCAGCCTGGAGGGCTGTTTTCCCACCATCATTTGACCAGTAATGATTGGGAGACTTTTAATGCCTTCTTTTATTTTCATGGGGATTATGGGACTGTTTATCTGTTCTGGATTTAACTTTGGTACCTGTTTTCTGTCTAGAATCATCTATTTCATCTAGATTCTCTTGTTGAGTATAGGCTTTTGTAGAAGCATCTGATGATTTTTAAAATTTTTCTCTTTTTCTGTTGTTACGTCTCCCTTTTCATTTCTGATTTTGTTAGTTTGGATATACTGTCTCTGTGCCCTTTAGTTAGTTGAGCTAAGGGGTTTATCTTCTTGATTTTCTCAAAGAAACAACTCTTAGTTTCGTTGAGTCTTTGTATAGTTTTCTTTGTTTCTAATTGGTTGATTTCATCTCTGAGTTTGATTATTTCCTGCTGTCTACTCTTCTTGTGTGTGTTTGCTTCTTTTTGTTCTAGAGTTTTCAGATGTGCTAGTAAGTCTCCAATTTCTTTATGCAGGCACTCAGTGCTATGGATTTTTCTCTTAGGACTCCTTTCATTGTGCCCATGAGTTTAAGTATGGTGTACCTTTATTTTCATTGACCTCTAGAAAGTCTTTAATTTCTTTATTTCTTTCCTGACCAAGTTATCATTGAGTAAACAGTTACTCAGTTTCTATTAGTATGTGGAATTTCTGGTTGTTTTGTTGTTGAAGACCAGCCTTAGTCTGTGGTGATCTGATAGAATGCATGGAATTATTTCAATCTTCTTGTTTCTGTTAAGGCTTGGTTTTTTTGACAATTTATATGGTCAGTTTTAGAGAAGGTTCCATGAGGTGCTGAGAAGGTATATTCTTTTGTTTTAGGGTGAAATGCTCTATAGATATCTGTTAAATACATTTGTTTCATAACTTCTGGTAGTTTTACTGTGTCTCTGTGTTTCTGTTTTCAGAATCTATCCATTGGTGAGAGTGGGGTGTTGAAGTTTCTCACTATTATTGTGTGAGGTTCAATATGTGTTTTGAGCTTAGTAACATTTCTTTTAAAACTGTGGGTACCCATGCATTTGTGGTGTAGGTGTTCATAATTGAGAGCTCCTCTTGGTGGATTTTTCCTTTGATGAATATTAAGTGTCTTTCCCCATCTCTTTTGATAACTATTGGTTGAAAGTCTGTTTCATTGGATATAAGAATAGCTACTCCAGCTTGTTTCTTGGGACCATTTGCTTGGAAAATTTCTTCCAGACTTTTAATCTAAGGTAGTGTCTGTCTTTGTCACTGAGGTGTGTTTCTTGTGTGCAGCAAAGGTCCTGTTTAGGTATCTAGTCTGTTAGCCTATGTTTTTTTTTTTTTATTGGAGAATTGAGTCCATTTATGTTGAGAGATATTAAAGACCAATGATTGTTGGTTCCAGTTATTTTTTTGTTATAGGTGGTATTATGTTTGTGTGGTTCTCATGTGGACATGTTGAAAGATGATTAATTTCTTGTTTTTTTCTTGGGTGTACTTTTCCTCCTTGTGTTGGAGTACTTCTGTTATTCTCTAAGGATGAATTAGTGGAAAGATTGTTTAAATTTGGTTTTGTCATAGGATATCTTGGTTTCTTTATCTATGATGATTGAGAGTTTTGTTGGGTATAGCATTTGTGTTCTCTTAGGGTCTGGATGACATCTGTTCAAGATCTTCTGGCTTATAGAGTCTCTATTGAGAAGTTTGATGTAATTCTGATAAGTCTACCTTTATATGTTACTTGACCTTTTTCCCTTATTGCTTTTAGTATTCTTTCTTTGTTCTGTGCATTTGGTGTTTTGATTATTATGTGATGAGAGGGATTTCTTTTTCTGGTCCAATCTATTTGGTGTAGGCTTTTTGTAAGTTTATGGGCATCTCATTCTTTAGGGATGTTTTCTTCTATGATTTTGTTAAAGATGTTTACTGACCCTTTGAATTGGGAATTTTGGCTCTTTTGTGTACCTATTATTCTTAGGTTTGATCTTTTCATTGTGTTCTGAATTTCCGGGATGTTTTGAGTTATGAGCTTTCTGCACTTTGTATTTTTTTTTTTTTTTTTTTTTTTTACTGTTGTGACTGTGTCTGAGATTCTTTCTTCTATCTGTTGTATTCTGATGTTGATACTTGCATCTGTAACTCCTGATCTCTTTCCTAGATTCTCCATCTCCAGGGTTGCCTCCCTTTGTGTTTTCTTTATTGTTTCTATTTCCATTTTTAGATCCTGGACTTTTTTTGTTCCATTCCTTCACCTGTTTGATTGTGTTTCCTTGTATTTTTTTTAAAGGATTTATGTCTTTTCCCTTTAAGGGCTTCTACCTGTTCACTTATGTTCTGTACTTCTTAAAGTGAATTATTTATGTCCTCCTTAAGGTCCTCTATCATTTTCATGAGATGGGAATTTAGGTCAGAATATTGCTTTTCAAGTTGGTTAGGGTATCCTGGGCTTGCTGTGGTGGCAGAACTGTGTTCTGATGGTGTCAATTGGCACTGGTTTCTGTTGCACATGTTAGCGCACTTACCTCTCTCCATTTGGTAATCTCTGGTGTTAAGTGGCCTTGCTGTTTCTGACTAGAACCTGTCTCTCCTGTGAGCCTGGTTATAAGGACCTCCTGGGAGTCAAGCTCTCTCTGGGTGTGGGTGTTTGGGGGAGGGTGCTGGATTACCTGATCTATAAGCCTTGTTGTGACAGACCTCCTGGGATTCAAACTGGCTCTGGGTATGGGAGTGGGTCTGGAGCACTAGCTCTTCTCTGGGCAGAGTTACTGGCTGGAGGAAGGATGGTATGTCTCCCCTGCGGCCACGTGGGGGTCTCAGTCAGGCTATATGTTGGAACAGAAGGTGTGTCTCACCTCTGAGACTAGTTATGATTCACTTCCTTGGAGTCAAGCTGTTTCTGGGCATGGGAGGGGTCAGGATTGCAGGGCATGGCTGGGGCAGAGTTGTATCTGTTCAGTTTCAAGAACAAAATATTTAATATAAAACCAGAAACATTTTATAAAATTATAAACCTTTTATTTTTTGTTAAATGTTTTAAGAAAAAGTCATTAACAAGAAATGAATAGTAATTGACAATCAAAAGGAATGCCTGTATGTATTGTAGGCATGGCTGCTTGTAAATAAGACATGTAAACAATATCTTGTGTGCTTTTCCCGATAAAAACAAATCAATAAATAATACCAAATTTTAAACTCATATTAAAAACACAAAATAAATAATGAATACAAAATAAAGACACAGAAATGTGAATCTGTGCACCTAATGTGATCTGTTCTAAAACCATGATGGCTACTCACTAGTATACTTTATAAATTAATTTGTTATTACAGTATTTCTAAGGTACTTTCTGTAGCTCAATAAAGAAAATATACAAAAATATGAAAGCATAAGTATTTTAAAAATGTTTTAGGAATTATTTGGGCCTTTGCTGCAGTGATGATAAGTAACAACTTCAGCCCTAATGCAGAGAGGAAACTTACAACATAATTCACAGGAGTAAAGGGAATTGATGTAGATGGGAATGTAGGGTGAGCAAGACAGAGAATAATCATTATTTCAGAAAGTTTCTCAAATACTTTGTTGTACATGATTCAGAATAAACTACTACTGATGGTTTAAGGCATATAACACATGTGTAGTGTAAGGCATGTAACACATGTGTGTGACAGTAGCAGGTCATCAAGCAGTTATTTGAAGTAAACATGTGATATAATTGTAACAGTGAATACAGAGTCAGTGCTGTGGATATTTAAAGACCTTTTATTACAAAATATGAAATGTATGTTTCTAAATAGAAGAAGAAAGTATTTTCAAGTTTTTTACCATAAAGAAATGATAAATATTTACATAGATAAGAACCTGATTTAAACGTTATATAATATATAAATGTACCTTGCCAGTGTACTTTACTCCATTAATATGTAGAGATTTTTACTTTTATAAATTAGTTAAAAATAAACTTACATTTAAAAATTCCTCTTCCAACTAATTCCTACCTCTCTTCAGTGCCGGTAACACTGAACGTCACAAATTTTAAAGATCTTTCTCTTTTCCAAATGGAGCATGAAACCTAAGGCTATACTCCTCCTAACTTCAAACTCCTCCTCAGCTTGGCATCCCTAGACACCTAGCATTTGAATGAAATTTTCCATGTTTGAATACACTGTCTTTAGGCTATTCCTGGATGATAACATCATAATTCTGATAGGCCTTAATCAATTGGCATTTTCCATTACATCCCATTACATCTTCTGAGTTTTGGACTCATTTGAAAAGAAGCTATATTGAAAATAATTTAAAAGCAAAAAAAAAAAAAAAAAACCACACACACACACACAAAGACATGAGTCTATAACTTATACAGAACTGTAGAGCAAATAATTGCAAAATAATTTTTAAAAGGTTTTTATAATCCAGTATAAACAATCCACAGAACTCTTAGTAGATTGTTAGAATAACAAATGTTAAATAGAAGTAGTAAGTCATGGGCTGGACAGAAGTCTCAGTAGTGAAGACCACATATTCTTGTACAGGGACAAATTCAGTTCCTAGTACCTACAGAAGGTGGCTCACAGCTTTCTGTAAGTCCCATCCCCAGGGCATCCAAAGCCGCCTTCTGACATTCATGGTCAACTACACTCACATGCATAATCACCCTCATACACACATGCACACATGTAATTAATAATAAAAATAGATCTAAAACTGAGAAATTGTAGAAACACTATAGAAATAGAAAAACAGTGCTGTAAAGATGCTATGATGCTTGTGTTTGAATAAAACGGAAAAGCAGCCATAAAGCAGTTTTAAGGGTTATAATTTAAATGATGATATTGTGATTATAACCTTACATGCAACATGTTAATGGTATTCTTTTTTAATAAAAGGAAAATGAAGATGCCAAACTTTCTGCTGCCATTTCTGAAATAGTTTCCCAGACACCTGCTCCAAGCACCCATGCAGCAGCCCCACCACCTGACACCGAGGTAAGCAGCATACCTTCCTTGGTAAATATTCTTACAAGAAAAAAAAAAAATAAGGCACCAATCTAACACAAATGAAAACAGAGAAATTATTGTCTGTAGTGCCAAACCATACATTATCCATAGAACATCAAAAGATAAAGGGGCTACCCTTGTCCTCTATGTTTAGGGAAGTGCCTCATTTGCTCACAGAATTTCCCTTAGTGGAGTCAGCTTTCCTTCCTTTCCTTTTGATGGGATATCAAAGCTTCTTTAATGCAGTGGTCTTGAATTCTGGTGAGTTTTTTATCCTGTTGGGTCAGCTCAAGATCATCTGAAAATATCTAGAGACAAAGCCCAGGTTAGCCACAGGTAGCTCCACCATTTACAGCTATGTTTCTGAGCTCTAATGGAAATTGATTTCTTAAAACAAACAAAATGCTCCTTCCCTCCTTCCCATCCTCCCTTCCTCTCTTTATTAGTCTATCTGTTCCTCTCTCACTCTCTTTTCCTCTCTATACCCCCTCTATCTCTGTCTGTGGGTGCCTGTCTCTTTCTCTGACTCATGTTGGGGGGTGTGTGTATATGTGTGTGTGTGTGTGTGTGTGTGTAAATAATTATCTATGGGACAAAAATATGGAGCAGAAAGAATGAGAATCAGCAGTAACCCAGGCCAAGTCCAGAGGTTCCTTGAGCCTGTTCTTAATTATGAGCTACAAGCCTCTGTCTTTCAGGATATTCATTTTACAATGGAAAAGAATCCCTTAGCTTTTCCCATTAGAGAATCATATGTGTGTGCATAGGTGTGCATGTGTATGTATGATGTCAGTAAAACTAAGAGAAAAAAATCTCTATTTTTAATGAATTAAATGTGAGCATTAGAGGCAACTAAACTATTATAATTTATGCACACTTTGTTTTCTGGGTATAACAACCCATCATAAAAATTGCATTTGTATATATACTGAGAAATATTTTTTAAAAAGCTGTAAGATTATATTACACTTGTAGGAAAGTCTGGTTCAAAAGCACCTAGAAAAACATGTGTGACTGATAGTTGCAGAGAAAATCTCACCATGCTTTCAGTATCAGAACCTGGCTTCCATTCACTTTTTAGCTATGTGTTTTAAGCACCTAGCTTAGCATCCATCTGCTTCCTTCTCCTAAAACATACTGTTAATGTTATTCAAGGGGTTCCAGTAGACAGCAAATACAACTAGATAAAGTATGATAGTACGTTTTCAGAATAACTACAGAACAGTACAAGACACAGCCCAGGACAGTAACTTGAACAATATAGACGATAAACATACTTTTAATGGAATCAATATAGTTGTAAACTCAATTCATATAGGTATGGACAGCCAACATTCTGATCCAGTTATATTCAGAAAAGTTTGAAAAAGCTTCACAGAACTTTACTATAATAACAAGATCAATAATGATGCATTATTTATTTATTACTGAGTGTCAACATATACTCCTCTCAGCAGCATGACTTATAGGTATTATCACTCACTTTCCCCAGCTTAGAAAACTCAGACTGGGAGGCTAATTACCTTAGCTAAATTATACAGTAAACAAATGTAAAATAAAATGTTGCTCTGGTTAGCTTGAACTGTCACCATAGTTTATTGATCAGTTTTTTTTTCCTAGAATACCTTCCATTAATTTCTTCAGTTTAGTTTTAATGGGCTTCCTGGAGGTAAAGAGATTCCCAACTAGTTCAGAACTTCGCTAAAGTCTTTTTGTGAACCCTCAAAATTTATCAGAGACAACCTCTTCACCCAATGACACCAACCATATTTTTGTGGGGTTTTGTGCTCCAAAAAATTGGCAGGATAATGATACTAAGTTTTATGGCTTAACTTGGTAATATGTACTCCACCCCCACCACCATCATGTTCTACTGAATACTCTTGCTAGCTAGCCATCTGACTCTATCCGTGGATTAAAATTAAGTATGATTTCTCAATGGAAGGAAAGTGATGTGTTTGTTTATGGAACCTCTAGGTAAGATTTAGGTCACTTATTTGGGTGCAACATCTGATACTTCCACTAAGACTTCCTTAACCTAATGGTATTTTCATGGTGCAGCTGGGTAGGGGAGGCAGATGATTTCGCTGCTCTTTGTCTCTTCCACTATCAGCACATCAGTTCTCTGATACTGGCTGGCCCTGTGACTTACTCCTAGATGTCCATGTTTAAAAGATGGGGTTCCTGGATGACTTCCCCAAACAATTTGGTCTACCTGTAACAAATTCAGAGTTATTTACCTTTTAGCAGAGAGACAAAGAACTTGATGACGCCTTGGATGAACTTTCTGACACTCTTGGACAAAGACAGCCTGATCCAGATGAGAACAAACCACTAGATGATAAAGTGAAGGTAAAAGATCTTCCCCTGCCCTCCACCGAGAAGGAAAAAGACGTTGGTATTATCTGGAGGTAGTGAACAGCTAGCCTGCTCCATATAATTTTCCTGGTTTTTGGTGTAAGTTATGCTTCTCTTTTTTTAACTAATGATTGTTTCTTTAACAGATTTCATTGCAGGAAACATCTTGTTTATGAAATGAAAGCAGACCTATGTTTTAAGTTTTCTCTCTTTCAATACTTTTTTTCTTGGTCTTATTTGGAAATAAGGACATACTACCCAAAAGACATACACTTTTAGTGGATGTACATTGTATTCATAGTGACTGAGATCACACACCTAGCATAGGTTTCCCCTGCACCTCTTTTGCAAGCATAACTGAATCTGAATTCAAACTATGTGTGAGAACTTAGACTCTCTAGAGGTATCTCTAGAAGGACAAAATGAACTAGCTGTCCCATACATGGTGTGTATAAACATGTATATTTAAGACAATATTTAACAAGGCATTTCAACTGGCTTGATCATATTTTAGAATCAAGAAGTAACTGGAGTTGAGAAGATGGCTCAGTAGGTAAAGTACTTACCACACAAGTCCTACATGGGTACAAAGCCTTGGTCATGTAGTGTTAGAATCTGTAATTTCAGCCCATACAAAGATGGCAGACACAGGCAGGAGAGCTGTAAGAAGCTTGTGGACCAGCTAGCCAGGCATGCGCATTGGAAAACAACACATCACATACCAAGCATAATGAAGAATGACATTGGAAACATACATGCTGTGGCATGCACACGCCTGTGCCTGTGCATGTCCATGTGTATAGGTGCACGCACACAAGGCATACAGAAAAAAGTAATGAAAATAATAAAAGAGAAGTAACTTTATGAGTACCTGAAGCAATGGGACAAAGACAGGACATTGTCATTGTCATTCTATTATTATTATAGGAATATTGAGATTAACTTACCATATATTTTAAAACTTAAATTGTAATGCTGCACAGAGGTATATCCTTCCTCCATAGAGACATAGAGCGTCACAGGTAGGGATGGACGTGGCTTGCTCACTAGCAGGTATGCTCAAGTATCAGTGTCTCCGGTCTTTCTCCTTTGCAGTGCTTTAAAATGAAGCTATAAATATTATCCCTGTCTACCAAGATGTTGGGACCTGAATTTTAATGTGAGAAGCAAAATTCAATCAAAAAATATCTATTCCTTTAGGCTTTTACTTGCCAGCAGTAAGGTTTCTCAATATAACTGTTTGATCCTTTCAGTTAAAAATTCACAGATTTGGTTGACATATAGAAAAATTAGGATTCACAATTTTCATCCACTCTCTGCTTATCATCTATTTTGTTGCTGTCTTATGTTTTGCTTCATGAAACTATAAAAACTGTAATTTCTACATTTTGAATTGTATTTTTTAAGTGAAGAAGGAAATGAACATTCCTTTATCTCTTCAATGTAGGAAAAAGTCAAAGCAGAGCATAGCGAGAAACTGGGAGAAAGAGACGACACCATCCCCCCTGAATATAGGCATCTCCTGGATAATGATGGGAAGGTAAACTAAGGCAAACACCTAGATTAGCTCATGTTCTCAAACTTTTCAATTATAACTTCTCTGGAAGTGAACGGAAGCTGCACTACCATAAACTCACATCAAGACTGAGTACTTTTAATGTTGCACCAGAGGTGACAAACAGGCTTCCCTATTCCTCTGCCATATCTGCTTGAGATAGTCTTATTAGATATTCATGTTTTGGGCCCTGCCATAAAGTTACTGTTGAATAATACTTACTAGATTATGATAATGATTCCAAGAAATATATAGTTAATAATTAAATTTTTAAGAAAACTCTCTAAAACTGATGGAAGCAATGAGGTGTCAAAGAAGCAGTGTGTGTATAGAGGGCAGAGGCTGTTGTGGTGGAAGAACTGAGAGGCCAAACAAACACAGCAGCCCACACCCTGAATTCCCCTCTCTCACAGGAGCACCAGCACTGAGAGCTGGAGTACAGGCGAAACCCTCTCTGGAGGCACCACATCTATTTCCCCAGCACACAGGCCAATCTTCCTCCTTTCTGTTTGAGCTAACTGTTTTAAAGTTGTTAGAGGATGAATCATTGTTCCCAGGCCTGCTCATCAAATGGAAACAAGGGAGTCCAAGTTCTGTCAGTATACGCTGATGCCATGGGTGGAGCAGCCCCTCCCTGGCCAAAGCCTCAGTGCCCCAGGAGTACTTTGTTGTTGCAGTTCTGCCTCCTGCTGTCAGTCACCATCCCCCATGTTGATATTACCACACCATCTTGTTTGCCCTCATTGGAGGTGCTTCATTTGTTGCTCTTGCCTTAAGATGGATAAGAACCCTGTAAGTGAATGATACTTGTAATTTTTTCCTGAAAATAATCCTCAGATCTTTTGAAACTATAATGAGCATCAGGCATGGTGGAAGCCTACAACCAGTTATTTGGAAGTCTTAAAGAAACATTGGAAGTTTTCAGCCTGGGCAACTTAGATTTTGTTTTTTTGTTTTTTGCTTTAAACAAAACAAACAAACTGGAATGTATTAGGCTCTGAGTTCATTCCCAGGACCACCCAAACTAACCAAACAAAACTACAGGGTGTCTGGTGAGAATAAATTTTAATACTTGATACCAGAAAATTCCTACATAGTCTCTGTGTACTTCCAGAATCAGATCTTTCCATCTGGCTACTGAAATGGCTATGAAAGTGAAGATTTAGTGGAAGTCTGGGTTAGGTGTCCAGTTCGTCAGTTTTGTATAATAGAAGCTCACTCTATGACCGAGTGAACCTTATCAGAGATCTGTGGTTAACCAAAAAACTACCTTGTTTTTAAGGACAAACCAGAGAAGCCACCGACAAAGAAAACAGAGGTAAATATGTATATTTTCATTGTTTTTATTATACGTGTAGTTTTCTTTTAAACTTTTTAAAGAAACTAAAATTTATTAGGTATCTTTGTCCTATGCCAAAGTGTGCAGATAAGCCTATTTACCAACTTTAATTTATTTCCCATAAGAGCCTTTTAAAAGTAGTACTAGATTTCCAAGTGAGAGAACCTGTATTGAAGACTGAAACATGACCCAAGCATGGTGGCACATGCCTATAACCAACAGGGGATAAGGGAAACAGGAACTCATAATTACATAGTGAGTCTGAGGTTGAGTTGGACTACATGAAACTGTCTCAAAAAAAAATAAGGGAAATAAAGATGTTCAGGTTTCCATGTTTTATGTCTCCTTTACCTAGTGATTTTAGGAAATAAATGCCAGTGAGCTTTTCTTCTTAAACATATGTTACTTTTAAATATGAGAGAAAGTGCTCTATTACTATCTCCATGTCTTTCTACTAACATGTTAGAAGCCTGATCAGAACCAGGACCCCATTGATGCGCTCTCAGAAGATTTGGACAGCTGCCCCTCAACTACAGAGACTTCACAGAATACAGCAAAGGTACTGTACTTTTTCATACTGATTTCTTTGAAATACTCGTCTTTTTAGAGCAGAATGACTAGAATAATGTTATAGAGAACCTTAAAATAAAGTTATAATTCTGTTGCCCACAACACTATTATTTAATATATTTTCTTGTTTTTGCTAGTAAATACTTTTACAAAATTATCCTTATGTTTTGTTTCTTAAATCATTTGACAGCATTTCATCAGGGTTCTGCATGTGGTGTAAAACCTCCACAGCCTTCATTTTTGGTTGTGACATTGTTTTTGGTGTGACAAATAACTCTGTGCTCATTTTGCAGGGCAATCTTTGACCCTCTAGGTCCTCTTCTGCCATTTGTTGTCAGGAATTTCCTCCTGTCCCCTCCTGGTGCAGCTGGCTGACTTAGACTTGTCATGGCCATTTCTAGCCTTTGTCCCTTCCCAGTCCAGCCTAGCAAACTTTGAGCACCGTCTCCCTGCATGTGGTCACCTGGTACCAACCACCTATTTCCCATTGATTTGGGCATTACATATAGTAATTGGATCTTTGATTTCTGTGCTCAGATTAGCAGAGTGCTGACATTTAATAAGTGCTCAAAACATGTAATTTGAACTGAATAAAAAAACTAAACCCATTATTTTTTCCATTAATACAGATTAATGAAATGAATGGAAAAAAAGGGGGTAATTCATAGTTTCAGGCCACTTAACCTATAGAACACATCCTGTAAATCACACAGAAGGAAGGGTGGATGTTACCGTCTGTTCATTATTGTTTCAGCTGCTTTTAAACACAACTCATGGTTGCATCTTTATACCTTCCAAGTGATTGAATTTGTAGCCTCCTTCAGCCTTCTACTTCTCTCTTCTAGAGACTCGTAACTAATGTTTCTGTTTTCTTTCTTTCCCTCTTTTCTTCCCTTTCCCCTTTGTTTCCTCATTCTATCCCTCTCCTCACCTGTTTTATCATCCCCCCTTTCCAATCCATTCTATCCTTTTATTTCTTCTTTTTGGTAATTGTATTGTGCCTTTGCAAGCACAGTTTTCATTGTTACATCCATTTTTCTCCCTACCACTGAAAACAAGTGTTTGTCTTTTGGTTTTGTTGTTTTCTTCCATGGCACATAAAAGTCTAAGTTAAAAAAAAAAAATAAAAAAAGCTTTGATTTTTCTGAACCTCTGGTTTTCTAAAATAAAACTGTGGTATAATTTGGGATTCATGTTATGAAAAAATTGAATATGTTAAACACCCATGTAACCCCCATTTTCCTCTTATTTGTAGCCTTTTAAATGCCCTGCCTAAAATATAGGTATATTCAGTTATTTTAAAAATAAGTACCAAGGTGGCTGGAGAGATGGCTCAGCGGTTAAGAGCACCAACTGCTCTTCCACAGGTCATGTGTTCAATTCCCAGCAACCACATGGTGGTTCACAACCATCTGTAATGAGATCTGATGCCCTCTTCTGGTGTGCCTGAGGACAGTAGTGTACTCCTATACATAAAGTAAATAAATAATTCTTTAAAAAAATAAATAAATACCAAGCTACCCATTTTTATTCAGTTATGTTGGGGGATATAGGCTGCTAGGAAGAATATTCTGGATTCATCTAATGGCAACATGTAATAAGTGTCTCAATGGATTTATGATAGCAGAAGCCTCATTACATTTCCATTGCTTTAGGAGAAGAACAAGAAGACTTCAAGTTCCAAAGCATCCAAGAATGGAGATAAAACAAAGGACTCCTCCAAGGTAAACATGGTCATAAACATATCAGTATTAGAGTAACAATTGATAAGGAAGTAGGATTTACCTGTTTGTCATTTAGCTTGATATAGCAAGCTATTTAAAGCAAAAGACTTTCAAGCAATAACTATCCCCTAGCATGCCTTGCTTAGAAAGAAAAAAAAAAGTAGTCTCTTGGGGGCTAGAGTGATGGCTGAATGTTAAAAGCACTGGTTACTCTTTCAGAGGATCTGGGTTTGGTTCCCAACAAGCACATGTTGCTTACAACCATCTGTAACTCTGGCCTCTGGGGTCACCGGGCACGTACACAGTACATGATACACATTCAGGAAAAAAACATAAAGTTTTTAATAAAAAAAAGATTTTAAAAATTAGTTAAAATGAAGATTTAAAAATAGAAACTCATGTTGTGTTAAATACATAAGTAACTTGTGTTTTCAAAATATAAATGAAATGTGTCCTTAACATAATTCAAGTGGTATGTGGTTCTTGCTTTTATTGAAGTGCCTCCAGAGCCTGTGATTTACATGTGAAAACATGGAAGTTGTTCTAGTTTGATTTTTGATGCTATGATAAATCACCCTGCCAAAAAAGTACCTTAGTGGAGGAAAGGTTTTTGGCTTACACTTCCAGATCTTATTTGGTCACTGAGAACAGTGTGGAACTCTAGAACTCAAGCAGAAACTTGAAGCAGAAACCATGGAAAACACTGCTTCCTGGCTCTGTCACAAACCCGTTTATAAGCTAGGTTGTTTTTTTGTTTTTGTTTTTGTTTTACAACCCAAGCCCACTTTCACAGGGACAAATGCTGTTCACAGTGGGCTCAGCCCTCTTAAATCAATTAACAATCAAGATGTAGTCCTCCACAGACATGTCTAATATGTTTTGTAAAATGTGGTATGCTGTGGCAGGGGCGTTCGGGGGAGGTGCCTTAATGGGCCCATGTTGAGGCACCCCCCCTTGAGGTTCCAATTATAAGATGGTTCTAGTAGAAAATAAAGTTTATTTGGGGGCCTGGGATGGGAAGTTGAGAAGGAAGTAGAGGCAGAGAAAGAGAGGGAACAGAAAAGGACAGAGAGAAAGAGAAGGGGCAGAAAGAGAGAGAGATGAGATACAGACAGGGAGACATAGAAGAGAGAAAGAGAAGAGGCTGCATAAAAACACAGGGACATGTAGGGGGAACTGGGGGAGACAGAGAAGGAGGGAGGTAGGGAGGGAGAGAGAGACAGACACAGATAGGGAGACTGAGAGAGGACATAGAAAGGGAGAGGGGTCAGAAAGAGAGAAAAGGGTCAGAGAGAGATGGAAAGAGGCCAAACAGTCCTTTTATAGGAAGTCATGCTCCTACCTGGCTGCTTCTAAGTAACCATTTGGAGCCTAGAAGGAATACTAACAAATACCCGCAGACAAGTCTGAACTGAACAACCTCTCAACTGAGAATCCCTTCTCAGGTGACTCTAGGCAATGTCTAGGTAACAGAGCTAGGATAGATGGTAATTTATACAATTAGAGAAGATATTAAAGTTTTACCAGTTCATTGTACTTTTTAGACAGTGCTTGAGAGGAAGTAAATAATGAGACAATTCATATAATGACCAGCATTATGTCACTGTATACTTGAGATAATTAAGGTACAAGGAGAGGAGATTGAGTCTGGTCCATGGTTTTAAAAGCTCTATCTTATTATTGCTTTGTTTCTGTAGTGCGGCAGTAATCTATAATAGGAGTCTTTAGGGGTCAAACTGATCATCCCATAAGTCAGGAAATACAGAAAGGATGAGGTGGATTAAATGGCTCAGCTCTCTTACCAGGATCATTTCCTATAGTGCAGTTAGTATACCAACCAGAGCTACTTCACATTTTCTCAGAGTAACTGATGATCTTACATTAATAACCCATTCACTCATACTTTCTTTTATTTTCAGGGTATCTGAATAGAGATTCTTCAGCTGGTGGATGGTGACTTTTGAAGAACAAAAGCTTTGATGACAGTTTTTTCTGGGTGGCTTGTAGACAGTGGTATTTGTTGTCTTTTGACATCTTAAACACTGAGTTGTTATTCTTTTCCAGAACAAAAATGAATTTGTCTGGTTTACCTGTGTTCTGTATTGAGTATTGATAAACTTCAAAGATTTTTAATTGCCTTTAGGTGGGATAAGGAAGCTTTATATTTGTAAGAAATATACTTGATAGTTTCTTAAAACACCAAAAATCCCAGAAAACCTCTGCAAACATTTGCACATTGTATACACAGTGCCTGTAAATCTCATGAGTATTTTTGGTTTGCACTTAATTTTTTTAGCATTTGAAAAATAATGCTTATCTTTTGTCAGTATTCTGATTTCTTATTATGTCTTTTTCTTGGGATTTGATGTATCTTTGGGTTAATGTTGATAAGTCAAATATGAAATATTGTACATTGGGTGTATAACTCCTTTGGAGATGCTAATAATAAATTAATGGTAGATAACCCAGGTAAACGTTGGGAGCACCAATCTCCTTTCCTGCCTGAACTCTACTTTTCTAGGAATGAGGCCTTCTACTCATGGTCAGAGAAGACACACTGAGACTTGAACTAAGCTAGCAGAAAAACAAAGCACAGACTGGGGTTCAACTGTACAACAACTTTTAGCAATAAAGTTGGGATTCTTAGAATACTCACATGGCTTGAACTATCCTGGTTTACCATGGCATTAAACTGTAGTTTCCACTCTCTATGTGAAAACCAGATTGTAATCCTTTGCTTATAGCCACTTGACACATTGTGTAAAGCATCTGGCGTTATAGAAGTCAAATTTACCAAACACAGAAATGAATTTCTTTAAATATGTGTGTATGTATGTGTGTGTATACATACATACATACATACATACATACATACATGTCATACATACATACATACAGACATATAATGTATACACTGAAATTTAAAATCTGCTATATCAAAGCAGGTTAAATTATCTTAACATCTTTGAATGGTATCTCAGATTTTTCTGAGCACTGCACTGGTATCACTGATGGAAAATTCTATTTCCTGCAGTGAATGCTGGAAAAGATGTCAGGTACATATAAATCAGAGTTCAATTCTCTTGTTTCCAGAAATCACAGCCTTTGTTGCCATCAGTGTAAAGATTTTACTAGGATTTAATTAACTTTACTAAATATACCTTACATCATGAGTAATTCCCAGGGGACAGGTAAGACCAAGCAAAACTAATAATATCCATAATGAATGTGATATTTGGTTAACTGTCTCAAAAATTATTCTCTATAAATCATGCATGCACCTCTTAGATTTTAAATGCTACCCACAAAAGTATTTAATCCCCAGGCCCATAAAAAGACAGTCACTATTCTGTTTTCAAGGCACTGACAAAAAAAGAATGTACCCTCTATCTTAGATAGGGTACACTGCTGTAAACAAGCACCAGGTCTAAGGCAACTCTTAAAAGGACAACATTTAATTGGGGCTAGCTTACAGGTTCAGAGGTTCAATCCATTATCACCAAGGCGGGAACATGGCAGTGTCCAAGAACACAGGGTGTAGGAGAAGCTGAGAGTTCTACATCTTGTTCCTAAGGCAAACAGGAGAAGACTGGCTTCCAGGGAGCTAGGATGAGTGTCTTAAATCCCATGCCCCAAATAACACACTTCTTCTAACAAGGCCATCCGATTCCAACAAAGTCACTGAATTTGCCAAGCATATTCAAACCATCACACTCCCTGATTTTGAACTCATTATTATCTAATCCTTGTATCTTGCCAGGGTATGTGTCTGTTTGCTTTTTCTGTTTCTAACTGTGCCGAAACCTTTGACATTGGCAGATATGATTTCAAGGCTATGGCTCTAATATACAAACTTCCATGCACACATAGGAATATATTTAAATGATGTGACAAAATACATAAATTAAAGATTGTCTGTAAAGTCATTCATATACTTAAGGTACCAAAAATATTTTTTAATTAGGAATATTCTCAAGACTTTAGTGTTTGCTGGTAACTCACAGTGACTTTCATAAAGATCTAAAGGAATCCTTTTTATTCGTTTCTACTGTTTACTTTTAAAATACTAGTCGGGTGAAAACAACTGCAGATATTGCTTTAGAAGTAAAGAACAGGTGGTTTTTATTACTAAAAGTTGCTGTATATGTAATATTTTACCTGTTTAGAAAGTGGGCTTTTCCAAAAGTGAAGGTGACCAAAGCAAAAATCAGTATTTATGTTTTATTAATCAATATAAAATGCAATTAAAGGAAAATATTTTACATGAAAATCTTGGCTATGTGTTCTGTTTTATATGTAGTCTGGGGAAAAACTTACCAGTGAATCATTTTCTATTTTAAGCCGTCAGATGAAGTTAATGTAAAAATAGAACTGTAAACAAGTTTGTTGTGGTTTAAATATAAGGTGTCCCTCCACAAGCTCATGTGTTGGTCTCGGTTCCCAGCTAGTGGTAGAAGTGAGAGAGGAGATTGGATCATGAGGGCTTAGCTCTTTAGTGGATTAATCCATTTGCAGTCAACAATTCACTTATGATTCATACTTGAATAGGAGGTGGGTTCCATTGAAGAAGAGGTCCAGTCTGTGGGAGTATGGCTTTGACTAGCATACTGTGTTCCAGACTTCTATCTGGCTCTTCTTTTGTTTTTTGGCCAATACTGGGTAAGCATTCTTCCTTGATACCTGTTGTGGTAGCCATAATGTCTCACCACAGGCCTGCAGTAACAGAGCCAACAAGCCATCAACTAACTAACATCTTTCCTCATTTAAGATGATTATCTCAGGTATTTTGTCAGGCCAGTGAAAATATGACAATTGAGCCCCTGAACCGTAAATCACCTTATTCCATAATATATTACAGCACTATATGTTGATATGTTTCCTATCATTTATACTGTACATCTAAAAATTCTTATGTAAGACTTAAAGAATTATTTCCTTATATTAATATAAACACATTGTTAGAATTGTCCTTTATTAGTGAGTCCTCAATGATTTATTTGCAATCAGTGCCAATGTGAATTATTTAGGAACTTATAACACCACTCCTATTTAAGGGATCAGTGACTCTCGAGTATATCTTAAAACAAGGTATTTCTGAATACAGATCTGAATGAACTCTGCATTTTTAAAAGTAGGCTTCCAAAGGAAGTAGGGGGCTCTCATATTTGGCCTAAGGAGGATTCTAGATGCACATTTAAAAAAAAAAAAAGCAAATGTGAAAGTAGATTGTATGAAAATGACAAGTACTACCATGACTGGTATCAGCAGCTTTCCACTGCTGCCCCATGCCCCAATGGATGAAAAGGAAGTAGTTACTAGAGCCTCTTGGAAGAATAGAACTGTGTTAAAAAAAAATAGGCCATCTCTTAGAAGTAAGACTTCAAAGAGTAAAAACCAGCCAGAGGCAAATACAAGGAAATAAATGCCTCTATGCACTCCCACGTGGATCGCAACCCCAGACACCGTCTACCAACAAAACCCAGAGGGCAAAACTGCCTGGTTAACTGGACCCTGCAAGGCAACACTCAGAAGTGAAACTAAAAAGAGATACTGCTGGACTGTAGAGTCAGAGAGGTCAACAGGACTACTGCACAGCCATTTTCCAGCATGGCTGATGTCCATGCTGGATCATCACACATGTGGATCACTGCACAATGTGCCTCACTCTTCACAGTCTTACAAAGATACTGAAGAATAACTCACCCAGAAGCATGAAGCATAAACTGAGAAGAAGCCCCTTGGTTTTTCTGTGGCAAGGAGCTGGGCACTTGGGTTTATACCTGTCAATCACAATCATTGGAGCTTTTCTCAGACATGATCAAGTGAAATTAAATAAGAAAATATTTCCAGTAGTAGCCAAAACAACTATCTTTAGTTTGAAAATACTCAAATTGAACAAAAATTTTCTCAATGAAATTGATGAAACTTGGCAAGAAACAAACTGTCACAGCAACTCCTGCCTTTCTTTGTGGAGCCATAGTCTTATTTTATCAAAATTCTTGTCCATCCATCGTATGTTTTCTTCAATGGTTTCAATGGTTTGTTGAACACAACGGAGCTGAGAACCATTTTCTTTCAAGGAGCTGAAGAATCCTTTTACCTTGGAGGAAAAGGTAGATTTTAAAAGCATTAGTTTGGTTATATTAAGCAAATGGTAATTTAAGGCCACTTAAAAGAAAAGTAAAGCTACAATTCCAACATTAGCTAACATTCTACACAGAAGGAAGTACCAGATATCTGAATAGGATTATGTATTTCTTATCTTTGAGCTACACAAGATGAGCTTGTGCCACATGATACCAGGTTTTTATCTCTTCCTCTAGCTTTTATATGTTCACAGTTGCCAGACTTTAAAAGGCCTTGCTGTTTATCATTTTATATTTGAGGTTTAATTGTGTCTATTTAATATTGGTTCTGTTATATATACACAGATGCAGACTACAGTTTTTAAATATGATATCTGAAAAGCAGAATGTGCAGAGTACCTTCTTTGCCAAGAAAAAATACTATCAACAACATAAGTGCAGTCTTTTTGTGGGGCATGGTCTTATGTGGTATTACTACCAACACTGTAAGGAATGGGGATCTTAACAAGTTATCATGGTAAGATCTCAAACCTTGACAATATATCCCAATTCACAATTCCTGCTTTGTTCCATCCAGATAAAATCTACAAGTTTTCCACAGTTGCAGAGCTACAAGAGACTTGCAGCACTCTCCTCCAAATGTATTTTGTTCTTGTCACATCTCAGGGTATCTATCTGAACCTTTAAGCTCCAATGATGGATAGGCCACCTCTGCCAAAGGACTGGAAATTGTACTATTTCCTTTTACCTTCAAGAGTAGTCAATATTAACCCAAAGATTTTCACAACATTAACCCATTTTTTGTAGTCAGGAAGCAAGAATAGACCAAGACATTACTGATTATGAATTCCAGACAGCTAATTCCTCAAAAATCCATTTCATAGTATCATGAGCTTTGGAATAGTGGGTGGGAGCAAGACTGAGTTTTAGGAAGATCACGTTCCAGTCAGAAATGATGCAGAGTAGTACTAAAATTACCTGAGAGTCCAGTTGCCTCCTGCTGGAGAAGAGAGGAGACACTCCCTTCTCCCGCCCTGTGCTTCAGCTCAATATACTGCTGCAGGACCCAAGATTGATTCCTCATCAACTAAAAATCACTTTCGGCACTCTTCAACAATAAGACATCAATATTTTCACTACACTTTTTAGCTAATATATTTCATTTATCCTTAAGAATCACATAGTTATATTATGGCTGAAATATAGACTTCAATACAAGCCATAGTAAAGCCAGCTCTTAACATTTCTCCCGACTCTAGATTGTGTCTTCTGCCACACCAATACAGTTGAATACTCAACATACACACATCACTAAGAACACACTCAGCAGCTTTTAGAGGAATGGAAGAAAGTCTGCTTTTGTAGAATATATGTATGTCTCCTGTTCCCTCTTACCGGACAGTTTCACAGCAATTTCTCATTTTTGCCTGAGCACTGAGAACTCTATGATAACTGTGCAATGTCATTGTAATAAGTATTTTCAGTTTAGGTCCTCGTAGCCCCTATCTTCTATACAGTTTTCATTCTTTAATGTTTATTTTACAGATAGATTTTATAGATTGCCAAAAGATCATAAAGTACAGAATATTTTAAGTGAGAAGAAACTTTGGACACTGAAGCACCTAGACCCTCTCTGCTTCTTCCACCATGGCTGCTGTTCAAACCTCTAGCATTCACTTTTTAACATCTTTAAATACGGACTAATTGTGTTGTTTTATTTTAACTGAATGTTTTTGTTGTTGTTTTGGGGTTTTTTTTTGTTGTTGTTGTTCATTTGTTTTTGTTTTTGAGACAGGGTGTTACTATATAGTGTTGACTAGCCTGGACTTTGGTTTGTAGACCAAGTTGGCCTTTAATTCACAGGTATCTGCCTGCTGCTGCCTCAAGAGTGCTTGGAATTAAAACATATGTCATCACCCCTAGCAAAATCCAAGGGTTCTTTTGGTTTTTTGTTTTGATTTTGTTTTTCAAGACAGGATTTCTTCGTATAGTCTTGGCTGGAAATCACTCTGTAGACCAGGATGACCTCAAACTTAGAAATCTGACTGCCTCTACTTCCCAAGTGCTGCGATTAAAGGTATGCGCCACCACTACCCAGCTAAAATCCAAGTTTTTAACTGCAGAGCAAAGCTTGTTACATGAGAGGCATATACATCGGAACTCAAAATTTGCATCCAAATGACAAGATTCATTCTCAGTGTGCCATAACTTTTGTTCCTGCCCATATTTAGTAGCTAACTGCCACTCAGGGTTAGAAGAGAGAATTTCTCTCTCTCACACACACACCCCTTTACCTCTTCAAGACGTGCTCTGGTGGAAAACTGGTCTGTTGTTCCCATTACCATGTAAGCTATGGACGATGAGCCAAGTTCAAACCTAGAAAATGTCAAAAAGTGTCCATTCAATATATATTTTAAGTATCTTATATATCCTATAACATTTAAACAATCTATTTGTAAAACTACAGTTCATACCAATAACTAAGTAAAATACTAAGAACCTAAAACAAATGACAGCTGTACACAGGGCTGAATTAATTAGGGGAAGGCTATGCTGATTTTGGAGGAGGAAGGTTTCAGGCAAGCCAAGGAGGACAGCAAGAAGCAGACAGGATGGAAAGCATTGCGATCCAGATGCAAGGCTTAGCAGTGGACTAAAGTTTTAAATAATAATTTGAAAAGTTATCTTCAATATAAGATACTCTTTTCATATAAATAGCAAAAGTTAAATACACACAGAGGCAAAGGGGTGTGGTAAAAATGGCATCCAATCCCACTGCAATTTTTGATACTACTTACTTCTGTACGAGCTGATTCCAATTTTCCCTCAGAAACTTCCAGGCCAATGGATAACCCACTGGGTTTCTGCCAATGAGTATGAGAATATGTGGGAATTCCTGAGTTTTTATTATCTCTCCCTTAAAACTTTGGTCTAGAAGCCTTTAAAAATTAGAGGAAGAGATGTTAGTAGTGAATTATATAAGTGACTGAAGACCTACAAAATCTTTAATAGAATAACTTACAAATGAAAAATTCTGTTTGCTAATCATAAAGTCCCCAAAGGTAAATTGGTAGCATCTTGATAAACCCACTATAGTAACATGATTAAAAGCTAATATTTATATAGCACTTGAAAGACCCACATTATATAGTCTCTCCTCAAAAGAATGGTTTCTAGAAGTATCTCTATATATTTCAAATATGTTACTGCTGTAAAGACACATTAATACTCTTTAAATATTGTCCCCAGTACTTGGTTCTAATTACTTGGCACCCTCATTAGCTATGGACCCATTTGCATAGTGTTTACAGCACAATAAATAATTCCTGGGCAACAGAGCTAAAATACATGCCAGAATAATCCTATGCCATTCAAATTTCCTTGGCCATATTGACATCAATGCATGACTCACCACTGAAGTTTTTCTGGGTCTTGGCTTGTGCAGAGGGAATATTCAATTTGGCTTTTCTCGGTACTAGACAAAGAAGACTGATATTTACTATAAAGAAAATCCCAGCCTTCTGTGTTCTGGGCCCCAACAGCAAACACTGCCAAGGTCACATCAACAGGGAGGCTGTAAGGAAGAATAAACATTTTAGGTCCTGAGAGAGATCAAGTGCTCCTAGATGCATAATGGGGACCAGTTGTGAACTAGCTGTACACTCGCAGGTACACTCCTAAAAACATCAACTGCCACTTCCTTCTAGTACACTTTATGGAAAGAAACAAGAGAAAATGTCTAAAATTAGATTTGAGCCTTAGGAATACAATAACAAATGTTATGCATAAATGCTTACACATATAATATATTTTAAAAATGATGTGAAAGAAATTCAACTGAGACTCAAATTTTATTACATGAGGAAATATCAGTAATCTCAATAGCATTATAGTTAATAAGCATGTGTTTTAAAGCTAAATATTCAGACTGTTGTCATAAAATGATTCTTAGATGCCATTAAGTTCCAAATACGAAAGGATTGACTCCTAGCAGGAGTGGAGATTCCAGACATTGTTCATCTTCCCAGTATGAACAATAACTACATACTGTGGGCAGGGGTTTTGAAGAGAGAAACTTCTGTAAAATCCACTGCCCTTGTTTCAGCCTGGTATGGCCATGTCAGTTCAGTCATTTTATACACACTACACAAAGTGCACACACCGCACACTACACAAAGTGGGAGTTACTATGATCATGTTCCAACTTCCCAGATATTTGACTTTTAGGCACAGAAATTCTTTGTTGTATTTCTTAAGATAGAAAGTTGGGAACCATAAATTTTAAAAGGCAATTTACTTTTCAAAAAGGTGCAGTAGGAAGACTCATCTATCCAGCTTTTCCTAGTGGTTAGTGCCAATGATGGGGACCAGGAAGGATGAGGTAAAGCTTTACATAAATTAGCTTTACATAAATTAGCTGGACTGCATGTTCAGTGGGAACTGACCTCATGTTTCCATTAGATGACTTCCACTCTCTGAAGTAACGCTCTGCCCTCTGCACACAGGGCTGATACCCTCGTACACATGCAAGGAGGAGGAGCTGGCTCCTCAGCATCCTCTCTGAGATAGAGCCTTCATCTGTCCAAGTCTGCTTATCAATAAGGTCCTTCAGCAGCCTGAGGAGGAAGTCCTGTGGAATACAGCAGAAGCAGTGACAGGGATTATGAGCAGCGTCGCAGAGCATTTAAAACTCACATAGCCTAGTACTCCTGGTGATGAGAAACTTCACATAAATACATATTGAACGTATTTTAACAATGCTGAGTGAGTGGTCTCCTTCCTTGCAAGAAAAAAGAAATTCAGGTCCAAACTACTCCTTAAAGCTCAATTCCATTTTTTTAAAAGCTGGCAACTCTATTTAATTAAGTTATAAAATGGACAAAAAAATGACTTTAATATTATCACAGTAATTTTTTCTAAAGGTGCCCCATCTATTAAATCAGGAAAAACAGACTAAATTTTATGAGCAAAGTGTATAAATCCTCAAAGTATTTTATCAAAAATAAAAATTTTATGTTTCTTCAAGTGCAACTTAAGAGTCCTGGAAAATATCAGGATTAGTAATCACAGGAGATAAGTCAAGTGAAATAAAATACTTACAAGGAAAAAAAACATGAAAATTACAGGATCTAACAACATTATTCCTATTTAGTACCAGCCTAGCATTTGCTAGTTAATCCAAACAATTTTTATTTGCTTTTCTTTAATGTACAGGAGGACATATATTTGTATTTTTGTGTGTGTGTGTGTGTGTGTGTGTGTGTGTGTGTATATATGTATATACATATACATATATACATATATACATATATTCAAACACATAGGCTAAGCACTCTTTCATCAATAAGAAAAAATACATTTTTTTTTGTATTTAACTCATCTCAGGCTTTACCTTGAATTGAGTTTCCACCTCAATCATATCTCTTTTCTCCATTAACTTATACATAGGTATCAGTTCATTCAAACCTTGGAATATGGGCATAATTTCAGTTTCATTTTTCAAGTACAGGGTTAAATCCAGGGCTTTTTCAATTGATAACTTTCCGATGCTGAACAAGAAACAACATGGTTACAGGTTTATGGGAAATCATATTTTTGCTTCAACATATATTGCAATAATCTTTTAGCAAAGCTGCAAACATATATAAAAATGACTTTGCATTAGAACTGCAGAAGGCAACACTGGGAAGAACAGTCATAACAGAGTCCAGCCTGTGGCTAGGATAAAATGGTGCATGTTAGTGTCTGTCACATAGAATATATCAAACTATGTGTTGAAGTTCCAGACAAAGCTTAGAACTTCAATTTAAGATCAAGAGAGCCAGACCAGGGAGACTGCTGCTTATAAAAAAATAAGAATCTCTGTCATAAATTCATCATCTCTGTTCAAATATAAACTGGATATCAGACTACTCCAGAGTTCTGGAAAAGTAGGCCATGCAGATGAACTTAAGTGCAGAGAAGCTTTAATTTCTCCCTGCTTTCACCACCGTGGGATGCTCATAGAAGTTATAGGAAAACCAGAAGCAAAGACTCCACATTTGCATAGATGGACATAGGATCTGAGAATTACAGAGCTGCCTCGTTCTATGCAGATGGCTCTCTTAGAACTTCATCACTGCCTAAATAATGAAGACATGTCGGGCCTGACATGAGGTCTAATCTCCATTCCACCTTCACCCTTAAGTCATGTACATAGGTGGAGGGCATGACGAACAGCCCCCAGGCCCTAGAGAGATTTATATACTAATGAGGTACCTGAAGGCCAGAGGGTGGCGCCAACTAAGCATTCCTCCCCAGCCCCTCTCTCTTCCCCTCCCTATTTAACTCAGGTCAGGCCTGGGTTTTTTGGGGTGTGCATCTAGATCCATCCACCATCCACCATGCCAATAAACCAGTTTTGGAAACCCAAGGATTTCCTCATGTGTTGGGGCTGCGCCGTGAGGAACTGTGGTGAACAGCGGGGCCTAACTTCCAGCTGGAGGAACCCAGGACATTCTCAGCTGACTATACACAGCGTGGCGTGAGAGACCCTGCAGTTCCCCGGCTGTTTTTATTTTTTTTTCCTACAAAGACATTCGTATTTTAAGCTTGGAAAATAATTTTTTCCCTTCCTAAGACAGGAAAGAATGAATAATCTTCACTCCTGCCTCAGTTCTTCAAAGATTATTTGATGAGGCCAAATTATATAAACTATATTCCATAAAGATGCTGTAAAAATTAAATAAAATCTGTAAATAAAATCTCTTATTTGGTACAATAGCTGCTATGTGAACAACTGGACCTGCATTATTTAGTTTTACAAGAAGATTCCAAGGTTAAGGACTCAGCATGGGACAAAATCCATCTCCTATATCATGTCCAGAAAAGTTTCAGAACAAAGCTGTAGGAACAGGCAAGGGGCTCAACAGGATGTAGTCAAGGTTTCCTACACATTTGCCTCAGCCTGATTTAGTTATTAATGAGAAAGGTTAAAATACTGATTCCATATTTTATATCAGCTAGCTGTTAAAGACCAGAGGTTAAGCATCTGTTTGAAAGCTATGTTGTCCTGTTGGAAGAACTTGGAGAGGGGATGTCTTTCCATATTCTCATTAGCAATCAATCAATCATTGTCATCTCTAGAAACTAAGTCTCTGAACAGTAACAGCTGTTTGCAGAAATAAATCACAACTTTACATAGCCTGCATTACCTGACCAGCTGAAATGCATTGTTGATGAGACTTGCCCGATCTTTACTGCTGATTGTTGTGTGTGCTTCTTTTAAAAGGCCACTCAGAGAAAGCCATCCATCATCTTCGTAATGCACAATGTAATAGCCATTCATTCCCACATTGAATTTGATCCACTCCACTGCTTCTGGGAGGATGAGCACATCTACAGTAGATAGAGTAAATCTCAGAACCATCTACTCCGTGGATGCACAGGAGTTTCTCTGATCAGAGGTTACACAAGGAAATTGGGAAAACTCCAATACTGAAAAAATGGAGATTTTTTTTTTTTGAAACTAGGTCACAGCAGCCCACAAGACAAATGCCAATAGTAGCATTAGACACATGTGGGGTGGTGGGCTGCGAGAGGTAGTTGGGTACCTGGTCGAGCTTAGGCTTTAAACCCTGGTGACCCTCAGGGACAGTAGGCACTTGGCCATGCTCCTGGGACCCTGGCTCCTTTCACATAGCTACAGCCCTCCACAGCTCCACAAAAAGAGGTCTATGGCCATCAGTCACATAGGAGCAGTGCCCCAAGCCCTCCCACATGTAGATAGGTATCCCCAAACTCTTAGGCCAAGCCAGACCCTGACTCACCCAAAAACTCTATATATGAATCCTATTCAGAAGGAAGAGAGGTATGTGAGAATTACTCCATCATCTGAGACCTTCTGTTATAAAAGATGTAACACTGCCATTTGGGAAGAGACCTGCTCTCCCAAAAGGCCATCGAGAGCTTCCCCACACTCCTTGCTGGCTAGTCAGCCTCTTGCCTGCTCAGCCCAGCTGACTCAGCACAGAGCAAGGTGCAGAGTCTTGGAGCAACTGAGGCAGTGACAGTGGAGACCTGAAGTGGGGGCAGTTGCAGCAACAGCGGAGGCAGGGAAGGAGATTCCCCTCCCCTGTTTTCACTCTCTCCCCTTTGCCTGAACCCTCGCACCTGGCCGGGCCAGAGATCTCTGTGGAAAGCCTCCAGCACACAAGCCCACAGATAGATTCTGTGATATTTATAAATCTATAGAAATATTCCAACCACATTCTGAGCAACATGTATTTCCCAGTATTATTAACAAAGTAATGAGAATCTTCATTGTTAATCTATTCTTTCAGTGTTATAGTACTCAACTGTTTAAATTTATATCATGATATTTCCTTTTTAAAAGCCCATTCTCATTGAGTATTTGAATTTTTGTTTGTGAGGGGCGTGTGTGTGTGTGTGTATGGGGGTCAGATTCTGGACATTTTTTTGGTCAGGAAGGAGATGAGACAGAAACATTCACTAGCCTTGGACTTGCCAGTTAGAATCTTTCTGTCTTCACCTTTCCAGCACCAGGGTCATAACCATATACTGCAACACTCATTTTTGTTTTTTAAGCATAAGGTCTGGAGATCAAACAGAAGTCCTCACATTTTCAAGATAAGCACTCTACCAACTGAGCCATCTTCTAAGTCCAGCAAGTATTCCAAACCTATTCCCTTTTCTTTTCACCAAAATCAATAGCTAAAGAAGCTCGATAGCTGATTTCAACACATTTATATAATTCTTCTTAAACTATTTTTATAATAAAGCACCTGTCTTTGTCTTCAGCAAAAATCTCTGGACTGAGTCTGATTTGCTGGTAATGAATGTCAGCGGAACATGCCACAGATACCTAATAGAAAGCAAATGTACAATGTTCATTTTTATTCACAAAACAAGCAGCTTTTTTTTAAAAAAAAATATTTTTTATTTTTTCCCAATCTACGTTTATACCATTTTAATTGCATGCAAGTATTAAGGTCAGTTCTAGGTTGAGGAACTAGCAATACAATAGATGCAAACAGTCAAGAAACAAGCCAGACAGTAAACACAAATAATCAAAGAACAAACAAGGCAATAAACAAAGTCCTGTGATCACTCCTGTGATCACTGTTTCTAATTTCTCATCAAGAACAAGCAGCTTTTATGTCAAGACCTGGTAGTATGTTGAGCTTGCCTTCCAGCTCAACTGTTATTTGTTTTTCTCAGACCCTACAGTAGAAAGAGAAAAGCAAGCTCAAGTGATTAATGACAAGTGTTCCAAGGTTAACCTCAAATAATAACCACTATTAAGGACACAGAGTGACATCATGTTCCTTCTTAATCATGCACCAAAGAGACAGATGTCACTTCTCTTCTGTGGAGTTTCTCCAAATCCTGAATCTGATCAAGAAGAAACAGTAGGAGAAAATGTAAGTTGAAGAAAATCCTAGCAAAGTAAATTGCCTGAACTGGGGAAGAAATATCAAGAAACACAAGAACTGGAGATATGCTGCATTTCTAATATTACTGTTTGAGGGCTTATGCTAAGGGCTTCTAGGATGTAAATCAGACTTCTGTAGAACTGAATATTTCTTAATTCCTGGAAATCACATAAATTCTTTTGTCAACTCCAATGTTAGTGACTACTGTGACTTCACAGCAACTGCTTACTTAGATCAGAGCTGACTTCAAGCCAACAACTAGAAATGATATCTTATTAGACTGCAAAATGGGAGAATGTGAAAATGATAAGCTGTCAGCTTTACAGAGACTCAAAGCCTCTGAATCCTTTTGGGAAGGTAGGGCTACAGGTCAACTTTACAGGATACACACAGCTTCAGCTGAAGCACTCAAGGAAAAGAGTGAGAGCCAGGCTTCAAAGCAAAGATTGTATCCCACCCAAAAAGAGATTCAAACTGTGAACATTACCCAGTCTCTGGGAAGTGTCCAGAACCCTTCATGTAGTGTTCTTGCTTCATGTGAACATTCCGGCCTCTCACAGTGATGGTTATCAGAGGAAATCCCTTTTGCAGTGTCCATGTGTTCATCATGGTCTTTATGTCTACAGTCTCCTGACGCCAGTGCTGGTTTATAGACAAAAGTGGGGAGGGATGCATCATCTGAGATCTGCCTCTAAGAAAAGGTGGCCAACTTGTGTTCCTCTGTTCTCCAGCCTCTTGCCTTGCCTACCCTCCCCTCCTGTTCATAACCATTAATTCTTGACTGTCTATCTTCCCGTTACCTCCCCCAAACCATGTGTCTTGACAGTTGGCCCCGCTTGGCACAGCTAATGTCCAGACATACCACATGGACACCAAGCTGCCATGTGAGCACGAGAATGAGAGAAGAAATGGGAAGCACTAAGGTTTTCAAAACCAGCATGACTGTGCTGGCTCTTGGACAATCAAGGTGGAAAGTCTGTTCCACAGACAGGCTGTACGTCTAAAGTGACAGCCCAGTAACAGCTTGTACCTGACCAGCAACTGCAAATATAACGTATGGGTCCCTCTGCACTGAAGATGCTCATGGGAAAAGATGAAGAACAAAATGTTCTACCACATAAGCTAAAAACTATTAATAAAGCAACCCCTAAAGCAAAAAAAAAAAAATAAAATAAAATACAAGCAAGGAAATAAAAATATGGCAGATAAAATTTTGTTGAATTTCTAGTCACCCATTAATCACCCATATTTGTCTATGGAAATACTCGCACAAATCCAGATTAAACAGAGTCAGACCATTTTGTGGCTCAGATGGAATGAATATTTGATAGCTGACTAGTTGAAAATATGAGTTGAAATGAAATTTAAATCCCTGCTCTGAAAGTTACCACCATATGATTTGGATCTCACATTCTCATCACCACATTTAAAGACCTGGACAGTAATAGCTCTTGGTTCATGGGTCTGTTGAGAGAAGTAAAGGACATTATATGTCTGATCATTCAGCACGTGCCTGATACACAGTTAGTGACTCAGAGTTTTCTTTGCCCTTTTGTCATTTTTCAAATGCAGTACTCTAGGAATGACAGTCTTGACCTGCCACTGAAAGTTGTCCTAAATCCATTGTTTTAAGGCGAGTGGAGTGAAAGAAATTAGTGTTTGTGGGCAGTTCTGTCCCTAAGGTTAAGACATCCTCTTGCAAAGATGATTCTTAGGAAAATCTGTAAAAGACTGTTAGCCTGGTTCAACTTGAATGCAGACCTGCCTGGGATGAGAGCTATTTAACAGAAGACCTCAAAATTTTTGCATAGATACCCCTCAATGAAAATGGAGAAGAACATGCATGTGTGGACAGGGACAGAATGAGAGACTTACTGAGGTTGATGATGGGTGTTGACTTCTAGAGCAAAAGCCATCCATTGTTTGTGTGCCGTCTGAGGGGCAAATCTAAAGCCAAAAATAACAAGTCACTCTCATTTCTCTAGAAAGTACTTTGATTCTTTAGGATGGAGTTCCATAATACAGGAAAAAAAGAAAACAAGGCAGTCAGCTGGCCAGCTCCAGAGGCAGAGCTTTTGAGCGTCACTCACATGCATCATGCTGTTCCACAGGTCCTCGTTTTTCGTGTTTTTATAACTATACTTTTGGAGATACTGTATAATTCCTCTTTTAAATGTATCTGGACTCAGATAATCTCTAAGCATATTTAGAATACAAGCTCCCTGAAAAGATAAGAAAAAATATTACTATCTGTAGTTTGTTGGTACATGTCAATGCAGATTTAGTTTTTCAAGATTTTAAACCTTAGAAAGCAGGAAGAATTGATGAGAATATAATACAGTAGCGGGCCAAACAACTTCAAGCTATCCCACACCTGAATTATAAGCCCTCTATTCAACTGCTAATGAACTTAGTGTCCAAACAGCATCACTGCAATCTGCTTTTACCTTTTCATAAGAAACATCATCAAACATCTCCCGAATCTGCGCAGGATTCTCCACAGGTGTGGATACAGGGTGAGAGGAATTTAATGCATCGACTTCCATTGCATTAAAACACTTGCCAAAGAAATATTCTTCCTATTGACACAGAAAACAGAAATAAAGGGGAGAAAGTATCATCCCTAACCTACATTTAGGTAAAAAGAATGAAAGGAGGAAGGTTTACTCTGCAGAATAGGATTGGAATTTCAATTTCTGTGTCAACTGATCTCATATTTTTAAAACTAATGCAACACTACTGCTAATCTTTATAAAGAAAGATCTAAACATCTAAGAAACCGAGGCTCTAAATAAGCCATTAATATTTCATTTATTTTCAACACTTTGAAAAAAAGTTAATCTCATGTTAACCTAGAAAGAAAATCATTCCACTTGTATCCCCAAAACTACAAAAATTGGGAACTAAAATGTATAGCGATTCCATACGAGCATATATATTTAACTTTGGGACTTACGGTGAAAAACAATAAATTAAATTCCTAAATAAGTAAGTAGCTTTCTTTACTTGGTACATTCAGTCAGCCGTGTATCCATAATAATTTTTATTGTTAAAGGTTATATAGAAACAGGATACACTTATAATACATGGCATGATAATATAATATGTACCGTATAACTATTTATAAATGCACTATAGGTACATATATGTGAATGTGGAAAATAATTACCCATAAATAAAAAAATTTTTACTAAAAATGATTTTTTTATACAAAGTAAATTTATTTTTGCTTGCTGTTTATGATTTCCTTATGGTTAAAACATGGTGTTTAAATTTACATATGAGTTCTAAATTAAATTTGTGATCTAGAAGTCTAGGTTGATAATGTAACATGTGGTTACTTGAGTCAAAATACATGCAATGAGTCAATCTGGATCCTATGCATATTAATAGTAATATGTACCCAATATTTAAATTGCAATGAATACCCTGAACACTGGAAAACGGCATAGAACATTCAGCCTAGTATTAGCTCTGTAACTTTAATGTTAAGGGAAGATATAATTTAATACCTCATTTATATTGAAAGTTCAGTTAGTATTTGCATACATGACTTATCTCTAAGCTTCCAATGGAGTTATCATTTCTATAAATTCTATAATCAAAATGCTAAATATGCTTGTAGAAACATTGAAAAAACAGCCCAGAAGCTCAGAATACCCACAATACAACCCATCAACCATATTGAGCTTAAGAAGAAGGAAAATCAAAGTGCAGATGCTTCAATCCTACATACATAGAAGGGGGAACAAAATAGTCACAGGAGGTAGAGGGACAAAGTGACATGGAAGGGAGAAAGGAAGGGGAGGAGAAAAATGGGGGCAGGATCAGGTATTGGAAGGAACAGGATAGAAGTACAGAGGGTCAGGAAGCTGAATAAAAACACGTAGCAGTGGAGGATGGGCAATGGGGGATAGCACTGGAAAGCCTCAGATGCCAAGGAAGTGAGAGGCTCCCAGAAACCAATGGCAATGACTTTAGCCGAAATACTCAACAAAGGCAAGATAAAACTTGTAGAGACCACCTCTAGTAGATAGGCATGACCCCAGTTGAAGGATGGTGCCACCCACCCATCTCAAAATTTGTAACCCAGAAATGTTCTTGTCCTAGGGAAAGACAAGGATTAAAAAAAGATCAGAGACTGAAGGAAAGGCCACCCAGGAACTGCCCCACCTAGGGATCCATCCCATCTGCAGACACCAAACCCTGACATCATTACTGAGGCCAAAAAGCTTTTGTTGACAGGAGCCTGGTATGGCTGTTCCCTGAGAGGTTCTACCTGTAACCGACCAATACAGATGCAGATACTCACAGCCAACCACTGGACTGAGCCTGGGAACCTTAATGGAAGAGCTATGTAAAGGACTGAGGGAGCTGAAGCGGACTGTGACCCCATAGGAAGAACAATATTACTAACCAGACTACCTAGAGCTCCCAGGGACTAAACCACCAACAAAGAGTGTACACGGAGGGAGCCATGGCTCCAGATACATATGTAGCAGAGGATGGCCTTATCTGACATCAATGGGAGGGGAGGCACTTGGTCCTGTGGAGACTTGATGCCCCAGCATATGACGCTGATAGAGTGAGGAGGAGTAGGGGTGCTAGCAGTGGGTGAGTGGGTGCAGGAGCACCATCTTAGGTGCAAAGGGGAGCGGGGAGAGGGAGGATATAAAAGATATAAAAACATAAACAACTACATACAACTTTTAGTTCAGGATGGGTCACAGTGACAGACACAAACTCCATAAATTTGGCAAATCCTTCATTGAGCCAAAGGTCATTCCACCACTCCATAGTGACCAGGTTTCCGAACCACTGAAAGGAAAATATAACTGCTATTTGCAACTTTATAGTGAAACTGTACTATCTATATGTACTATGGCAGAAACAGATGCAATAAACTTAGAGACATGGAAAATGAAAATCAGTTTAACAGTGTAAAAGTATTAAACATTTTATCAGAATAAATCTAAGGACTTTTTAACATTAATTTAAAAACATGAAACTTCAGGAAACTATTCTCCTCTTAAACAAAAAAGTAAACATGATAGCTGTATGAGAAACTTCATTGGTCCCAAAAGAGAAACGAATATTAAATTACACTAAGAACCATTCTTCTCTTGAGGCTGACGGCAGACTGCCTGTTCAACAGCAAGCAATGCTGCCATGAATATATGCCATCGGTATGGACAACACTAATTGAATTTGGTAAGTTATTTAAAAAAAGGGGGGGGAGAAGACATGAAGTTGGGAGGTAGGTGTTTTACTAGGAGAACCCAGGAAGAGTTGAATGGGGATGGAAATAAAGGGTGGGTATAATCCTATATCATTGTAAATGCCTATGAAATTCTCAAAGAACAAAAAATTATCTATGACTAAACTTTCCTACCTGGTGAGCTAGTTCATGGGACACAGTCATTGTGATGCCGAGCTTACTGGATGCAGAAGACTTTTCTTCATCATATAACAGAGAAGATTCTCTGTATGTGGTCAGGCCCCAGTTTTCCATAGCACCAGACTGAAAGTCTGGAATTGCAGCAAGATCTTGGGTAGGAAGGAATACAACTCATTATCATCTCACAGCATATTCTTTTAAATGTACTAACCTTCAGAATGGAGGATAAAATAAAAAGCTAAGCCCATGATGCAGAATTAGCGAGCTCCAGGGGCAAAGACCTTTCCTGGTAGAGAAAGAGAAGTTTCCTGACTATCATGTTGCTGCCAGTGTGACTAAGTCAGGCTTAGGTCTCAAGCATCTCCTTTTGCCCCCTTTTATTTGTCAGTACCAGGGATTGAACCTAGGGTCCTCATCATGCTAGACGAGTGCTCTAACACTGAGATACATCCCCCATGCCTCTCTTTTTTATTTTGAGACAGGTCTCCCTCCATTAATTAGTCTGACCTTCAACCTCTAATTCTTCTGCCTTGGCCTCTTGAGTACCTGAGAAAACAGGTCTGAGGTATTAGGCTTGCCCCCATCTCTAATATTTAGACCATGAGTTTGGGAACTGAACAATCAAAAAAATTGCCTTAGTTAAATACTGTATTTTGGATGCTTATAGCTATATTCCTAAAAACAAAATAATCAGTAGCTTTGAGAATTCACATAAAATCTGCATTTTCTTATAGTTGGCATATGTAGTCCTTCAGAAAGTTTTTTGGGCTGTTTTCTATTCTCCTGCAGAGTTTGTACTAATAATGACAAAAAAAATCCAGAAGCCCTGCACTCTTCTGCCTCCTGCTAATAACCCCAGAAGGCAAAGACATCCTTAGGCTGCACTGTCAGGAACACTTGACGGGACAAATCAGAGGTGAGAGGACTGTCAGAAGAATCAGTCTGTTGTTTGAACTTCGCTGAAAATTTCATTATGTGGAGGGCAATACAAACAATCATGGAGATTCACCAGCAACAATATTATCTATAATAGGTCATTGAATGCCACCGGAAATGCCATTAGTATTCTACCTTGCTTGGGTAAAGGATATGGGATGCTGAAATAATCCTCATAAAACTCTAGAAGAGTCACTGCAGCATCCAGAGCATAATCAGCTTGATTTATCTTGTCTGGCACAGCATACACAGAGACCTAAAGCGGAAGAACAGGAGGATACTCAGGTAACATAATGGCTTCCCACTACAACTGGAGAGAACAATGGCTCCTTACGATGGGATATGGATGTCCACACTACAGAAGACAATTAGGAATTCCATTATTTTAATTCTGACTGCTCTTAATCAACTTCATTTCTGAAAATAAGTACAAAAAGCTACAAACACAGGCTCAAAGCAGTTTTCTCAACTATTTTCGGAAAGCAGTAATACATGATGACTTAGAAAGCAATAGCACAATGTCAACTAGATGCTAGGAAGTCAGTAGGGTACCACACCCATCTTTCCCCTGTGAATCCAAGCCCAACACGAATAAACTCGAGCTCTGGTTCTCATGGTATTGACAGATTCTAGGAACAAAAGGTGGGATCAGGTCCTAGCCAAGGCAGGAAGTATAGCAGGAAATACCAACCCTCCATAAAACCAAACTCTAGAGCTACTTCCTTGGTGTATGGGTAAACTAAAAATAAATCACACTTCTCTCAAAGAAACTATAAGTAAAAGAAAATAAGAAAGAAAGAAAGAAAGAAAGAAAGAAAGAAAGAAAGAAAGAAAGGGAGGGAGGGAGAAAGAAAGGAAAGAAAGAGAGAAAAAGGAGAAAGAGAGGGAGAGAAAGGAAGAAAGGCTTTGCTATTCACTGGTATTACCCATAGAAGAATGGGACAGTCTTTAAAAAACTGTAGTTTAAAATGAACCTTCATAGTTCTTAAGAGTTAGAACTAAAGTGACTAGGCAATCTAAACTCCTGAATCTAATACCCTTTTTTAAGGTCATCTTTGGATTTGAAGTACTCTGTCATTTGACAGGAGGGAAGATACATGTTCTAGAAGAGTCTACTTTTGACTGAGGAATAAGCCATAATAAACACAAAGAAACAAGATAACACGAAAGAAAGTCTGTAGAAACAAAATGCACAAAATGCACATTCGGATATGATGATAGCCATGACCAGGATATAAAATATGTATATTTACATAGATAATGGCCATAAACTATGTATGTTTCAAGAAAGATAAGGAAGAACTAAAAAGTAAACATAGCTTAGACATTAGAAGAAAAAACATGCACAACAGAGTCAGCAAAACATGCAAAGCAATGGGCAGATTAAAGTATTCTCTTCACCTAAGCCACTAAACTTCCTTTTGAATATCCACAGCACTAGAAGAAGAAATGGCAATTCAGAGTAGCCCAGTTACTCAGGCCTCAGGGACAGCATTACATATACAGTAACTACAGTTCTCCTTAAAGTAGGTTTTCCTTCTGGACCATGTGACAACACTGTGAAAGCAGAAGTGCTGAGCCCAGGCTCAAATGATGCTTGAAGCAAGACAGTCTAACAACTTCTCACATAGACTGTCCTTCCCAAAGACCCCTTTTTGAAACCAGCAAGCAACCTTTTCTTTCCTCTCCTGTCTTCTTTCCTCTCCACAACCAATAACATTGACTTTAATGTTGTAGACAATTATAATCAGATGCAAGCTTAGAAACCTCTGTAAGATGTAGTCCATTCTACTTATTCTTTGTTTGTCTGTTTTTTGAGATGAGGTCCCATTCTGTAGCTCTCTTTGGCTTGCCTGGAACTCACTATGTAGACCAAGCTGGTCTTAAAGTCCCAGAGGTTGGACTGTCTCTGTCCTGATGCCTGGCCAGCTCATACATTTTTAAGCAAGTATAATCTACATTCCACAACAAAAAGGGCCAGTGTCAGAGAGCTAAACAGCAATAGAGCCAGTAACTGGTGACTTTCACATAGTTAAATGTTCTCTATCCTTTTGTTGTCAGGACATTGCTATTAAGTAAGCATCTGTGACAACAGAATTATTACTTTTCCTGTCTTTCCTAAGATTGAGGGAATCCCAAGATGCAGAGCTACCAGTTTTGAAACCAGGACCACCAGCACAGGTTGATCATCTTGTGAGGCAATCATGGACTCACCTTGACTCCACTTTTAGTCATCTTGCTCACAGACTTAAAGTCAGAAATAATGAAGGCCACCAGGTAGGTGCTCATCTTCACAGTGATGTCAAAATGGTCTTCTATGAGTCCTTCAGCAACACTCACAGATTTCACCTATTATCAGAGTAAATGACCAAGTAATCCAGTTTTTCAACACACTGACACACATTATAAGTTGAAATCTCCCAAAGTAAAATACATATTGAAGAAACCAGTACAATATTTCCATAATTACTTTCAAAAAGTCTCTACTAGATATCTGACTATAATTTAGAGGTCAGGGACAAACCATTTGGTTCTATTTCTTTTTTAGTGTGGCATAATTACACTCTATACTGGGCAGATACATATATAACCATTTACTACCTAAAAAGAACTTCTGATGTTTGTATTAAGTTGAAAGTGCCCTATGACTTTGCATAATCTTCAAACTTAGCCTTATTTTATTTGAATGCATTTTAAGTAAAACCATGATGCAAGAAGTCTTAAAGAAAGGGTTGCATGATGTGCGTACAGTCTAAGAGGCATGCTCCCAAAGAGAAAGCCTAATACTTTAGCACAATAAGCGCTTCTTACAGAAAGAACCAGCCCAGGGAGAAGCATGCAGACACATTCCTATGGTCCATCCTACTGTTGCCTGTGTGTCCCCACCCTTTCTAACTCCCATCAGTCACTAGGTATGGTGTTTGCCTATTACCTTCTGGTTATTTTAACCAATCCTGCTAAACAACTTAGGTTTACTCCTTAAGAATCTCAAGCTATCCTTTCATTTAAATGGTTTCTACGTATGCCCTGTCCAAATTTCTATTTTTGATGTGCATATTAATAGGAAAGCAACCTGATTGTACTAATATAAATTAAGACGTGCTTAATCCCTGCCAATTGCCTAACTTTCAAAATTCTAATGGTATAAAGAATCTGACTTTCCAGCCCTGGCTCCCAAATATCCATTGTTCTTCCTCTCAGCACCACATATGTTTGGAAAGCTGGCCTACTCTTATTTAGATTTTACCAGTGAAAGGGTTTCCTGCCCCAGGAGCAAGACAGTGCGAGATGCTTTCCTGTTCTTGCAGGTGAGTCCCAGATACCCAGTAGATTGGGTGTCATTATCTCTGTGGTATCTCTAGAGCTCCTTGTCTTTCATATTCAAGCCTATGAATTTTTCCTCAAATTTGGATGTTCTAGAGCTATGACATTCTCACTAGAGAATCCATTTTGGCATTAACATTGCTTGGGGTGGGAAATTATAATATGAAAAAGCGTATTTTCTATTCATATGCAAAAGTGGATACAGTAACAGATGCTAAGAGTTTGAAGAAAAAAAAAAACACAGCCCTCTAGGGTGCACAGAATTTACTTGATAAAGGGATCTTTCAGGTGTTTAAAACCAGGCACAGGCTTGTAGTGTAGACTTGTTTATCTGGGGTTTTGTGTCCCTTTGTCATGGCCACCATAATGAAAATGAATGTTCTTTAGAATTCTAGATAGATTATTCAACCCTGGACATCATCTAATGAAAATGAATTATGAACAATGAAACCATGCATTGCCTGGTGATGGTGCTCACTAGCTGCACCACAGCTGCACCACAGCTGCACCACAGCTGCACCACAGCTGCAGTTGTACTTGACTCAGTAGCCATGATCCATGAGACAAGGAAAACAGATGAGTGGTTTTATTCCTTGGGCATGGACATCTTCCCGCCTTATAAATCAGGGAGTGTTACTCACATCTGCCTTGAAGAAATGGCTACTCAATGGAGCTAATCTCTAACAATATAGGCTCTGAAAATACTACTCTTCTTTTGGATGCCTGTCCAATGTCACGCATATAACTACCTGGTGTATAGTTAACATCAGTAGAAATTAAATGGTAATTATTATTATCATTTAGATTGTAATATAATTACACCATTTCCCCTTTCCCTTTCCTCCATCCAAACTCTCCCATATATCCTTCCTATTCTTTCAAATGCATGGCCTCTTTTTTCATTAACTATTACATGAATATATGATCACTCTATATAATGCTATTTGTATGTAGATTTTCAGATTTTTTATTTTCTGTCATTCATTCAGGGTTAACTATTTAGTTTGAATAACCAGTTCGAGTGCTCTTTCCTGGAGAAGACTTATTTTTCCCACTCTTAGGATTCCTCAGTTACCAGTAATTATTTGTTTAGGGTTGAGGTTCATCATAGGATTTCTCTGTCCACTTTGGCAAATGTAATGTTATCCTTGTTCACTCACACATTAGTGAGACTTTATGGGTGTAGCTTCTGACCCGTACTAGGAGATGCTGTACAGTTTTATCCGACCAAGCTCTTTACTCAACATCCTCATAACATAACAGAAAATGGGATGAGAGCAGTTTGTAAAGGGAACTATCTGCTGAACCTGGGATGAATTCCTGACAGTTCCCTCCCATGTTCATCATTTATACTGAAAACCTGAACTTTCAAAGGGACAATGTTTTGTTTGATTATCAACAAACTTGAAACAAAAGCATTGGTTCGAGGGGAAGAGAAAAGCTATTAAGCATAACTGTCAGTAAATAAAACCAAAGGTAACTGAAATGTTGAAGTATTGGATAGCACAGAGAAGGGAGTACTTCCCAGGAGTACATTACAGTCACACTCACCAAGGGCATGTTGGAGATGGCCAGGTGCCTTGGATCTCTCTTTATCTTGATGGAAAAACTTGCCTTGAGGGCAGGTTCATCAAAGCAGGGAAAAGCCATTCTAGCAGCTGTTGGTTCAAACTGTGTTGCTGCAAGTATTCTACAACAAGAAAAATGAAGTTAATACTGTGTAACAGGGACTCCAAAGGAGGCGTTCGTATTGTAATCCCCGAAGTTAATTTAAGATTCTTGGATACTACTATTTATTGATTGATTTATCTATTTATATACAGGGTCTTGCTGTGTAATCCTGGCTAGCTATAGAGAGCAGGCTGGCCTCACAGAGATCTACCTGCCTTTGCTTCCCAAATTCTGGAATCAATATACATTTTTTAAAGCAAAGAGGGGCTATGGAGATAGCTCATCTGTTAAAGTGCCCATCCTACAAGCATACGGACCTGAGTTCAAATCTCCAGCACCCACATGAAAATGCTGTATAAAGATATGCAGTTTTAAACTTAACACTTAGGGAACAGATAAGTAGCTTTCCAGAGATCACTGGCCATCTAGTCTCTAATCAGTGAGCACTCACTAGGTTCAGATGCTCAATAAATAACAAAGAAAAGAACAAAAGAATGAAAGAAAGAGAGTACAGACTAGAAAGACATATTATTTTGATCATGTATACATATAGATGCATACAGGTGAATACACTACACGTTCATACAAATACAAAAGAAAAAAAGAAAAAGAAAAACTTCTATAGGAAAATCTTTTATGAAAAAATGAAAATATACATAAATATGGACAGTAGATAAACAACTTTAAGAAACAATGAGCTCTAAGTTGATTAGAAAATCCTCAATGACCAAGTGAAATCTAAGATATTAACCAATTCAGAAAGAAAGCATACACATTAATAAACAACCAGAATGGTTCCTGGCTCCACTTTATTTTTTTTTCTTTTTTTTTTTTTTTCTTTTTTCTTTTTGGTTCCACTTTCTTAACCATTAAACTAAGAAAACTTCATTATGTTAATCATACCTATCCGTGAGCCTGGGAGATGTTTTCATCTTTCGATAGGTTCTTCAGTTTCTTTCTTCAGGGACTTGAAGTGCTTGTCATACAGATCTTTTACTTGCTTGGTTAGAGTTACATCAGACATATTATTCATGGCTATTGTAAAAGGTGTTGTTTCCCTAATTTCTTTATTGGCCCATTTATCATTTGTATAAAGGAGGGCTACTGATTTCTTTGAGTTAATTTTGTATTCAGCCACTTTGCTGAAGGTGTTTATCAGCTGTAGGAGTCACTGGGGTCACTTATGTATACTATCATAATCATCCACAAATAGTGATTCTTTGACTTATCCCCTTCCAATTTGTATCTCTTCACATCCTTTATTTGTTTTATTACTCTGGTTAGATCTTTATAGGGATTAAATCGGTAGAGAGAGGGCAGCCTTGTCTTGTCCCTGGTTTTAATGTTATTGCTTTACGTTTCTCTCCATTTAACTTGATGTTAACTACTGGTTTACTGTATATTGCTTTAATTATATTTAGGTATGTGCCTTGTAACCTTTATCTCTCTAACACTTTTAACATGAAGGGGTGTTGGATTTTTCAAAGGCTTTCAGCATCTAATGAGATTATGTGATTTTTTTCTTTCAGTTTATTTATGTGGTGGATTATATTGATGGATTTTCATATACTAAAACATTCCTGCATCCCTGGGATGAAGCAAGTCCAAGTGGATCAAGAACCTCAACATATAACCAGATATACTAAATCTCATGGAAAAGAAAGTGGGAAATAACCTTGACCCAACTGCTACAAGAAACAATTTCCTGAAGAGAATACCAATGGCTCAGGCTCTAAGATCACCAATTGATAAACAGGACCTCATAAAACTGAAAAGCTTCTGTAAGGCAAATGACACTGTCAACAGGACAAAACAGCAGCCTACAGATTAGGAAAGGATCTTCACCAATCCTACATCTGACAATGGACTAATTAATATCCAAAATTTAAAAAGAACTCAAGAAGATAGACACTAACAACCCAATAACCTAATTAAAATTGGGATACAAGTAATGAATTAGCCTAATGCTACTTGAATTCTAATGAAAATATTGGGCTAAGGTTGGTTGCCCCAGAGATGATAGAGTTAGCATGTAAGAAGCTAAGTGACCCTGCCCCCAAGTTATTTATGATTGGTAAATAAAGATGCCAATAGCCAATAGTTGGGCAGAAGAGACAGAGGTAGGGCTTAGAGTCAGAGAGGAACCAGGGGTTTGTTGAAGAAGAATGAAGGAGGAGGAAAGAGAAGCCATCATGTGTTAGAAGAAAAGAGAACTTGTCCCTGAGGGCTGCCCAACTGGAGTTAAGAGCACCTCAGATGAAACATAGTAAGTAATAACTCAGAGTTATTAATAGGAAAGTAGATTCTAACAACATGGAGATTAGTATCTGCCCAGTTCTTGTGTCATGTAAGGCTTATTGTGCATATAAAGGTTGTGTGTGACTTTCGTCTGAGAACTTGAATAGCAAAGATGGGGTGGAAACCTTGGGCCAGAATTTAATAAATTTCTACAACATGTACAGAGCTAAACAGAGAATTTTCAACAGGGGAATCTTGAATGGCCAAGAAACACTTAAAGTAATGTTCAAAGTCCTTAGTCATCAAGGAAATGCAAATCAAATCAACTCTGAGGTTTCATCTTACACAGGTCAGAATGGCTAAGATATCCCCTGGGGGGCTATAAATTCTTCTTGAAATAATCTGATTTTGATTTTTGATCTTACCAAAGTAATATGAAATCAGTATTATCTACAAAGAAAATATGCTATTAAAATTTAGCATAAGATCTCCTCAAACAGGCCAGGTGCTGTAGTATACATTTATTTTCACATTTGAGAAGCAGAGGCTCATGAATATCTGTGCGTTCAAGTCCAGCCTGGGCTACAAAGTGAGATCCTGCCTCAATAAAATAAAATAATAGAAATAAAAAATAAATACAGAAATTCCTAATTTAAGAACTGTAGAGACGAAAGGCTCAATGGTTGAGAGCACTGGTTGTTCTTCCAGGGGAGTTAGGTCCAGTTCCTAGCACCCACATGACAGCTTACAACCATCTATAACTCCAGCGCTAAGGGATCTAATGCTGTTTTCTGACCTTATGTGGCCACAAGGCACATAAGTGGTATACATATATACATGTAGGCAAAACCACTTCTAAACATAAAAAATAAAAATATAAATTGTAGGAGGACCTAAGGTGGAAGAAGAAAGAAGAAGAAGAGGAGGAGTAAGGAGAGGAGGAGGAAGAGGAGGTACTAGGAGAGGGAGAGATGAGAGAGAGGAACATGGAGGTGGATGTTCACGTGTCTCCCGCAGTCAAAAGTAGTTGGTATATCTAGGTTGGGTATTGGGTTACATCTCTGATTGGCATATTGTTATTGAGCATTACTAAATATATAAAACCTTTAATTAATATTTAAGTATTAGAGTCTCATTTTTCTACTCAGCCTTCGTGGATGGTGGGATGGTCTGGGCAATGTCCAGCCTTGTGAAGACAGCATGGAAGAATGACAGAGGTATCTCCCACAGGTGGCAGGGCTGGTGTCTCTGGCTGGCCGTTTCTAGCTGCGGAGTGCATGTGGCCTCTGGCCATGGAACATGGCGGCTCAGCTAGGCAGAGCCGATGCAGCTTAGATAGTTGGCTTGACCAGTGGCCATTTTAAATAATTACCGCAACAATAAATTTCTACAAAAAAACTATCCACAGAGACTCAAGAAGCTGGTCTTGCCTAGCTGCCTTATGAAGTATGTATCATAGGTTTTTCAGGTTAGAGTTCATGGCTCTTGGGGCAAAGTGTGACTTTCAGTTTCTGAGAAACATATGTTTTTCTGTATGTTCCCTTAGAAGTTAAGGAAGCATGAGAGTCTGACAAGGACAAGTGGTCTTAGACACTAATCTTATGCATACTTATATAGCTTGCAAACTGAGGGGGTCCCTTCAGGTATCCTGGCAGTGATTTAAACCCCACATAGAGATAAGAATGAAAAACCAGTGCAGATTGATTTCGTCAACCTGAAACAGATTCAGAAGATTCTAATAACAGGTGGTTTATTCCCAATGTATTTAAGCCCAGTATCATTTGGAACAAAGTTTCCTAGTGCAGTACAATCCCCATCACCCATGGAAGTATAATTACATTGAAACTCAATGCAGGATACATGTCATTTCTTCCAAGAAGATGTTTTCTAGAGATGCAATACTTTTACTAGTTTTAGGCCCTGTGGGTCTGTCCTGGTTTCCAGATAGTGTAAAGATAATTTTGGCTCTTAGCCACCTCTGGTCCTGGTTGTAGGAACTTAATATGTCCTGACCCAATCACTTTCAATTCTCAGCTCTCTAAATGGAAGAACAGATTTTTCACCTTTCCCACTAGAAAGACAATCCAGAGTCTAATATTCTTCCTTTCCCTGGATATCTGTGGGCTCAAAACCTTCCTTCTGTGCTTCCAACAGCAAATATCAATGTATCCTGGCAGCTACAGCTACAAGCTAGTAAAGACCTTTGCCAATGAAATAAAGCTTAACTGAGGATACTGAATTGGGCCTCAAGCTATGACTAGTATTCTGATTTGGAAGTTTGTATTTTGGACATAGAGATGCAGGGAATATTATGGGGACCAGGAGACAACAGAGCTGGGATGCATGCAGTTCTTTATCACGGATTGTGAAGGATGAACAGTTACCACCAGATTCTAGAGAAAACCAAGGAGGGATTGTACTCAGAGTCAAAGGGAACACAGGCCTATCACAGCTTGATTTCAGCCTTCTAGCATTCAAAGGAGGAGAAAATCAAGACTATTCTAAGGGACCTAGTTTGTGGTACCTGTTACAAGAGCCCCAGGAAACTAATGCATACTCAAAAGAATTAAGATATTTATTATAGTTCAGAAATATAATTATATGAGCAAATAGATGTCTACTGTCCTAGAGCTGAGAAGATGAAAACTGAATGGAAAAATTAAAGCAAAAAAAGTAAGGGAGAAAGATTTAATCATTTTTAACAGTATAAAGATGTTAATATGAACAAAATTCAGCAAGAAAGGGGAGTTTGAAAGGAACAACATCTAAATAATACATTTAGTGTGAGCACAGTTGAAGCTGAAATTACTCATTACCTCATTTCCCCTTCCTGTGTTCTGTAGGTGCTTTTATAGAATCCATGGAAACTCTCAGACAGGTTGGCAGCATAGTTGATGATAACTGTATATGGGGACCCGGCAAGGAGTGGCTGGGCAGCCAGCAGTGCAACTTGCTCATGAGCAGAATATTCCAGGACCTTCAATGGTTCTTCAGACAGCATTTCTCCATCTCTTCTCCTGAGCGTGGCCTTAAATATTTGTAGCTGATGACTATGCATAATAATGGTGCTGGTGGGCTGGCTAGCTGTGATTTCTACTTCTGTTGTTCCACGGAAAGTCAGAGTGCTGAGGTTTGCATGGATCATGAGATCATAATGAATTGGGGTGATATGCTCAGGAAGTCGCATGTTGTTCCAAGGGAATGGGGCCCCATTACTAGCTTTTGGAAATGCTGTATCACTGTTCTGACACCAAGAAGATGACACAGCTAAAAAAGTCAATACTAGGAAAAGAAGAGAGGGCATGCTTTCGAGTGACTATTTGAGGAGCAGAGACACCACCTTCTTGCTCAAATTACCTACAGGCACAATAAAAACAAAATATAGAAAAGCAAATATAATAGTCAGTAATATTCAATGTTATTATAGCAGCATGTCAAAATGCATCATCAGACACAGATGTAATATTCCAAAAGTTATAAATATTTAAAATCACCTTCCTTTCGTCATTGGGAGCTCTCTTCATTCTTTTTATTTTTACTGAGACAACCTCAACTGTGTATATCTGGGTAGCCTAAAACTTGCTACATAAACTAGGCTGGCCTTCAACTTGTAGCTGTTTTGCCTCTGTCTTTTAGTACTGGAATTCCAGGCACAACTGGCTTCAGAGCCACTAGGAAGAATCATTTGACTTCCAATTTTAACTTGATTTTAGTTAAACTAAGATACTAGAATAAAATAGCAAAGTAATAGGACAAACTCTACAAAAAAGAGTAAATATTAGAGTATCTAGAATAACTCAATAAATGAACATTTGGAAATAAAACAGGAAAGGGTGGTCAGGCAGAGCCACAAGAGAATATGATCAAGGCACCATTGTTCATACACACTCAGTCTCAGGGGAGTCCTGTTGTGCTCTACTACCCTGGAGTCAGAAGCTGTCTCTGCTGTAGCCATTTCTACAATGACACCCAGTGACTCTACAAGAGCTTCGCCATCTTTAAAGTTCACTTGTCTGAACTGAAATGAGGTGTCTACAACACTAAGCAGGGGAAAGAAACAGCAAGGATCTAGACTGTTCAGCTTCTGCAGTAGGAGACAGGCCTTGTATCCCAGCAATCCTCAAAAGATAAAGAAGATATTGTTCATTCATGTACAACTAGAAAGCACAACATAGGGTGGTGGATTGCTTTAATAACAACAATAATAGCTTGGTATTGGTATTGGGAAGAATAGAGTCATTTACAAAGCAAAAGAGTAAGTCTAGCTGCAGTGATTCTAGGATGTAAGGCCAACATATGATTATAGCCCAGAAGGACATGCCAGATTAGGAAAGAAGCATGAAATGAAAAGTGCTGCATGTGGGATGAGCAGGTCAGGAGCTCACTACTTTTGGAAGATAGAACATAGCGAATTAGTATGGTCTCCCATTCAATACTTAACAGGTCTATCCCTGCTTAGATTCCTAGATCAGATGAAATCAGGTGAGTTAACAGTGATATGACCATAGACTGGACAATTCATAGGGAATGATGGGTATTCCAGAAAGATTTGTGGGAAAATGACTATCCTCAAGAGAACTTATATAAAGATTATACTTATAGCCTACTGGAAGTAATGCCACAGCCTACACATTTTTGTCATGGAATATAAAGAATATGTGAACTTTATGAGTGTTTGAAATCTATGCTCCATAGTCAAGCATAGTTTTCTTACACAAACCTGTTTCTATCAGTTTTCCAAGAAGGGTTCCTAACAGAAGAGCTCAAGAGAATGGTTCTAATTCTCTCAGACCTCTCTGGTTGCTGGACATTTGAACTAAATTAGAAATGTGGATCCCAAAAACTGATCATGTCCCATGGGAATTTTCATTCTAAGATACAAAGGCTCTCAGATCTGGCTGCATAGTTACATCACTCACAAAGCATTTTATAGTGTTAAATGGCTAAATCTCCTTTGCTCTTTGCAATCTCATGTTTTTTTCATTCACTTTTCTGCCCTCCAGCTCTAGTAGAATAACCATCTATTTGCTTATATAGTTAGATTTCTGAGCTATAAGTATTTTAATTATATGGGCTGCATATTTACATCACCCGTGTCTACTACTTTCAACTAAAATAAAAGTTAAAATTTTAAAGTCAAGTGATGCTCTGTAGTGGGCCTGAGGAGTGCTACTAGCGAGATGTTCTTGTATCTTCAGGACTTAGAACACAGAGTCAGGGGGATAACTGCAAACTGAAGGCCAGCCTAGTTTATGTAGCATGTTAAAACATGCTACCCAGGGTTACATAGTGAGGTTGTCTCAGGAAACAAAAAGAATGAAGAGTGCTCCCAATAGCGCAGGAAGAGAATTTTAAATATGTACTACTTTTGGAAGATTATGTATGTATTAATGCTGAATAGAGACATTCTGATGTATGTAACAATGTATGCATGACCCTTTCCAGTACCTGACACCTGGATACCTATTGACAATAATTAAATGGGAATGTATGGTCTAATAATCAACTTTAACAACAAACTTCCCAAGGATTTTATTGGCAAGCCAGGGTAGAAAGCTTCCAAATTCAGGCTCAACCCTTTCATGGCTGTATGTCAGGACACAGTAGTTGATGCATTGTCCTTGACCACTCATTTTCCATTCTTACCCACCCCGCCCCCAAACTCAGAGTTAAAAATCATCTACAACTTTGTCAATATGGGTAGTGGATCTAGTGGTTGAACAGAAAGGGTTCCCTATAGCATCTATGTGGAGACTACAACCCCAATTCCAAAGATAACACCCAAGTGAAAAGGGAAGATAGTATAAATAGAAAAAATAGTGGGGTTTTGTTTACTTTTTAAAAAAATCTAAGACAAATTGAAAGACAAATCCAGATTTTTGCAGGACTGGCACAACTTAAGGTAAAATTAAGTTTAGATGTTAATATGGCATAAAACCCCCGCCCCTATCTTCTCAGGCACAATGCCAATGCAGGAACAAAATGATGGATTTCCTTGAAGGTGAATAGACAGAGAAAAGAGAAGTGACAATCTGCTTCCATCTTGGCCCAAGAAAGTGATATGAATGTGGCAGGTTCAAACAGGCAAGGACTCTTTAAGTCCCTGGCACTCTCCAGCAACTCAGGAAATGCAATGACTGCAAGTGTTTTTGAGTTGACAGAAAAGTTCATGAGCAGCTGATGTGTAAGGTCTCATACTAAAGAGTTAGCACAAATGAGCTTATAATGGGTCTAAGAAGAATATATCTGTGTTTGGTACCAGTAACAGGAAACCAAAATCGGATATAATACAGACAGAACAAATGCCAATGCTCATCTATGGAAAGTCAGTGGATATATGAGGCAATCTTGCATTAGTACTTGGTCTTTCCTAAAAAGTAAATTATCTGCCTTATATTTGTACCCTATCTAAGGGAATAAGTTTAAAATTATCAATAGCCATTAAATGCCACTGAACTTTGTGTTCAGTTGAATCTAGTACAGAGTTTTATCTTGAAACCTATTACATTTTAATGGACTATTTTTTTCACTTGTTTTTCTCTCTTTTCAAAGATAGCTTTCCAGAGGATGGTGTTCTTTGATCTGGTAATCCACAAGCACTCACTGGATATTAGAGCTGAGTCACTGAGATGAAGATTCTTCATCACCAGACTGAAAAACATCTCCAAAGTAGTCTTCAAAGGCTCCTCTTCCCCTTAGACTTCTGAGCCAGGTAATCAGGCCCTCTATCCCCCATCTGTCACCCCCACCCCCAAGTCTGGGAACCAAGGCTCTATCCAGACACCCCAACTACAACCCATGCCAAATACACATTGGGTTTTGGCTGTTCTCAAAATGAACATGGGAAGTTTTTCTCCATCTGCATCTCTTTCCAGGATTCCTTCCCTCTCAATAACTTTCTCGTATCTTTCAAGGTTCAATTCAAGTAAAGCATCCCTAAGAATCCTTCCTGGAATATTCCAGCCACAAGCAAGCCCTTCTTTGACCTTTCCCAGTACTTTCTGTGTCCTCCTCATACCATTTTTCAGCCCTGCCTCTTAAAACTGTCATTTGCGCATTTATACCTGCACTTCTGCACAGAAGACTGCTGGAAAGCAATGGTCTTCAGAGTTCCCACAGCACTTACATGAGAAATGCTTGATAAAACTCAGTGCAGCGAGAGGTATTTCACTGTTAAAATTATTTGGCTAATCCCAACCAATCTTAGGTCATGTTCTAGTATGTTTAGCTCTGGTGTTACAATAAAGAATTGAAAGCAACAAGCAGGAAAGCCTAGGGGTAAGTTGCAAGAGAGTTAGACTACTCTATTTAGGATGAGCTGGGAGTTGGAGTAGGAGAGAGCAATTACTAAGAAAGAATGAATGAATGTTTAGAGTGAATGTCTAGAGTGAATATCAAGTAGGCACCAGTGTCTTTTAGTGAACTAGAAAAGCCTAAAAGTACCTGACAATAGCTCTGCCATATTACCTCAACCTTCATTTGGTAGCTCTTAACCTTAACTTGACCTATTGTTCCTTGCCCTGGCAAAAACAATTTGTTGTTGTGCTGTTTCAGGAGCCTCATGAACTCTGGAAGCCCCCGAGCCTCCTTGCATCTAGACTCACCCTATCAGATTAAAGGTCAGGTAGTGCTACTTTGTCAAGATAGCCTAAGTGTTGCAAAGGTTGTAAAAGTCGAAAATGCACTCTGTGTTGGTTTTTTTTTCCCCATATAAAAACTGGACTGAGGACTGTCTAGGGTCACAGTTCTGGATCCTGACTCCTGGCTGCAACCCTGATTAAAATCAGTTTTGGGGTGTGGGTTCAATAAACCATCCATACCTGAATGAAACTGGTGTCTCAGTTGTTTGTGTGGCTATTCCTGGAACACAATAACTTTTAAAGGAAGAAATAATTGTGGGTTCATTTATTAACATGTTTAACTTTGATGTCTAAAAGAAGACTCCCAAATAAAATTTCTAGGAGGACTCTTGGCACAGATGTAATGTCACACCGCTCCAGGCTTTGCTTTAATTTTAAGAACATTGTAAATACTTTCATTTTTCATGTGATGAAACTGAAGTTATCTATTGTTAATGTGTGGTAGGTTCTGCCACCTAACTTACCTCAAGTCAGAGAGTTTGCCATTTTAGAAATCTTATTTAAGTAGCATGTGTTGATTCTGACTTTTTATGCTGCTCAGGAAAGTTAAAGATAATTGTTTGGACGATTTCCTACTTATAGTAGAACACTGAATGTAAAGCAATCAATCAGAAACACATATGCTTTCAAACTTCCCCCAGTATAACCCAAACTTCTGTAAACAGTTACGTTAACATGCATTGAAAATGGCTCATCACTTCTGACATTATTTCAATGCAGAGTTAAAACTATGTAAATATACTGAAATTTTCCTCTTGAGTCCACCTTAAAAAGCTGCTGATTCAAGGTATGTTTCCAAATCTGATCAGGAAAGAGATGGAGGTGGGAGCTTTGGTAACTGTGGCCAATTAAAAAAGTTTTCAGATTATTGACCATATACGGAGCTGACAGGAATTCTGGCTTTAAAAACAACAACAACAACAACAACAACAACAAAACAACAACAACTGTATTTCTTTCCAAACCCAGGTTACACAAAGAACTTCCACCCAAAATTTAACGAAGTGTGTTCTCCTGTTCCTTTCCTTCCTCTTAGGAAATTGACCATTCCAGCAACAAACCAGAAAAGGCACTCATTTTGCTCCAAGAAGCTCAAAGAAAACCTGCCCTACAAAGGCCACCTGTAGCCGGGGGAGCAGGAGCAGAAGGGGGAAGAGGGAGGGAGGGGTAAGGAGGTTTGGGGGCCCGATTCGGAGCAGCAGGAGTACAGGAGCCTGTGAGGAAGCCTTCCGGACACTCCCTGCCCTCACCAGCGCTTCTTCTCCGGGAATACCCTAAAGGTGCTCTCCAGGAGCCTGCCCCAGAGGTCTGCCCAGCCCTCCCTGGTCGCCATTAGGCTTTAGTGGGATGGAGCGCTGGCCAGTTTCCAGCAGCTAGGCGGAGCGTGGTCAGCTCCTGACAGTGACTCAAGCCAACAAGCGCGCTCCGGCTCTGCAGCCTCGGCTTTCTCCAGGCCGCCGACCGGGCGGGGCAGGCCTGCAGCGAACGGCCGCGGCTCCGCGGACTCCTGTTCCGGACCCACCGCGCCCGTCCTGCCCGCTCGAGCCCGGGCCTCCACCGGGGCCAGCGAGCTGGAGCCCACCCCCAGCTGCCTACAGCCCGGTACCACGCGGGTCCTACGCTCCACCTGGCCGGGCCGAGCCGCCTCACCTTCACCACCGCCGCCAGTCTTGCCGCCCCGGACCGAAAGTGAAAGTGAAGTTGGGCGGCAAGGGCACGTGGAGCCGAGGTGGGCCCCACACCAGCTAAGGCGCTAAAAGAGAACGAGCCCAAGGGCGCGGTCTAGCAAGGCTACCGGGACTCAAAGTTAGGGACCGTGATAGGGAAGGAATTCTCCAGGGCTAGCAGAGCATCACGCAGGGAGGCGCACCCACCAGAACGTGAACTGTTTTCTCCTCTCCTTTTCAATGGTGTATTTGATTTGTTTGCTAACTTTGCTAGCAGAAGAAATGCAGCAGTATGCAAAGGTGGTGCTCAACAATGCATTCAGATTGCCTTGGCCTGCCAACTCGGAGGGACACTTAATGGATGCAGAAGACATTCTCAGTGAGCTGAGAGCCTTGCCCCGCCCCCAAAAGATACAATCCGGAAGTTAAATTCTGAGTGCTCTGGGGTTTTCTGTGCAATGTAGAGACCTTAGATGTGGGTGTTTTTGGAGGGGGTAGGATTAGAGATAGCCCCCAGAACTTCCCTACACCAAATAAGGAAAAGACACTGCACTACAGAGGATTGCCATTTATGTATTTGTTTGTTTGTTTAGGTTTTTTGACACAGTATTTCTCTGTGCAGCCCTAGCTGTCTTAAAACTCATGCTGTAGACCAGTCTGGCTTCGAACTCTCAGAGATCCGCCCGGTGTTCTGGGATCAAAGGTGTGCGCTACCACTGCCAAGTAAGGTTAGATGGCTCAGTGGTTAAGAACCTGCTGCTCTTTTGGAGGTCCTTTGTTCAGTTCCCAAGAAACTACGGGGTGGCTCACGACCATCTATAAAGGGATCTGATGCCCTCTTCTGGCACATAGGTGTACATGCAACATTCCTACATTAAAACTAACTAACTAATTAATTAATTAATTTAAAGCCAGTTTTACACAGAAGTAATAAAACACACATCCTAGTCCCTGTCCAAATACTATCCATCCTGGCTGTTCCCCAGGGTTTTGCTTAGGTCTGCTTCTCAGTCTTCTGCCCATTGAGAACTTGACATACAAGAATTATTTCTCAACACTGTTTCCAGTGCTTCTTTTTTTGCAAAAGAAAAATGAAAAGAAAAGTACCACCAGGGACATTTTTTTTCTTACAAAGGAAAACATTTAATTGGGACTGGCTTACACTTTCAGAAGTTTAGTCCATTATCAACATGATAAGAAGCATGGCATCCTGCTGTCAGACTTGATGCTGGAGGAGCTGAGGTATACATCTTGATCCAAATGTAGCCAGGAGAATACTTGAATTCCATACAGGGCGGAGCTTGAGCACTCTATACCTCAAAGCCCAACTACACAGTGATGTACTTCCATTGACAAGGCCACACCTGTTAATAGTGCCGTTCTCTATGAACCAAGCATAGAAACACATCAATCTGTGAGGGTTAGACTTACTCAAACCAGCACACTTATGCACAACATGAACTAAGCCTGATTAAGGTAGACAATATAATATCCTTCCTCCCAACCCAAGAGACAGAGCCTCAAATATAGTCCAGCCTGGCCTGAACTCATGGTCCACCTATTTCATTCAGCCTTCAGAGTAGCTGATACTATGGTATATACCAAACCACTACATCCTGAAATTTTCATGTCCCCATGGCCTACCAACAACTAAACTACTAAACTGCATATTGCATTTGTGTAACTGTACTATAAAAAAAACCCAGCTCACTATAATGTCCAGTCCACCTTTTAGTAAACTGAGCCAAGCCATCCTAAAAAACCACATTCTGAGCTACTTGTGGCATATGTCCTTTTGGGTAGCATATGCCTCTAGTCTCAGGCCAGAGGAGAGATAGAGAGGGGGAGAATCACTGTGGGTTCTAGCCTGGACTGTGAAGCAGGTTCATATCTCAAAACAAAATACTTACGCAGCAATAAAACGCTGAGCTTGAATAACATCAGCCTCCACCAAGCAACTGATGGTGTATGGTACGCAACAGATCCATACTAGTCCTTTAAGGTGATTCACTGCACACCTCTGTGATGAAGCCTGCTGGGAGACTGGCTAGAGGACCAGGTAAATTCCAACAGGGGCTAAATCTTAAAGAAGATGCAAATGGAAGCTAGAGAAATGACTCATAGGTTAAGATCACTGGCTGCTTCTCTAAAAGACCCCAGTTCAGATTCAGGAGTATTCACATGGCAGCTCACAACTGTCTGTAACTCCAGTTCCAGGGCATCCATGGCACCAAGAATGCACATGGTACTCTTATATGTTGAGTTGTAGTGTGTGTGTATCTTGTTGGGTTGATGTGTGTGTTCCACCTCTGTCTCACCATGTGACTAGGGCCTCTCCTCTGGGGACAGATGTGGGAATTTGACTGGGTTCACTCCACACTAGCGCTGGGCAGACATCAGGCAGTAAGAAGCCATGGGGCGTGGGGGGCTGGGGAATACAGTCTGAGGTCCCTGGTGGAGCCACAGAGCTCTTGGCTTGCGGGTCCCCAGACCAAAAGGCAGCCGAAAACTGGTTGATTCTCAGGCCCCTAGGCTAGGGAGGGCTGAGACCAACGTTGGGGGCATAAGGGCTGGTGGCCTGCAGCCGAAGATGAGAGGGGGAGGGATGAGCTCTGGTAGTACCCTGTGGGGATGAGAGTTCTTGGTAGCAGTATCTTTCTTGGCTGGGTCATGACTAGCTCAGCTTGCTTGCTTGGGTTGGTTTCCGTTGCTGGAAACGCAGAGAGTTCTTCTATGGGAGATAGCAGCTCTGTGGATGAAGACCTGCTCCACTATTCCCCATGGATGGATTTCAAAGAAGAGAAGTAGTCCATAGTTTTAAGATATTTATTGTCATGGCGATAAATGGATGAAAACTATACCACATTTCTCAGGATGGGTCTGAGGTTAAATGCCTTTTGTAAGAAGGAGGGTCGAGAAGGAATGTTTAATTCTCTACAGCCCTCTGGCCTTTAGGTACCTCATTAATATGGAGACTGTCTTGAGGCTCTTTGGCCTGTAGTCATGCCCTCTACCTGTGGAGGGGCTATGGTGACTTGAAAGGCACAGATTTATGGAGGTCTGAGGCCTCGTGTCAAGAGCTTAGAGTCTGGGAACATGGCAAAATGCCTGCAGCCACTTGCAGGGAACCCTGCGGGGTCTCCCAGCCAGTGATTTCCAGGCATTGCTCAACCAAAAACCAGGTTGTCCTTTCATGATCCTACACATATATATGCATGCACACAAAATACACATAAAAATAAATCGTTTAAAAATGTGTAAATAGAAATGGATATGCCACATACCTGTAATCCAGCTTTAGAAAGCTGAGGGGAGAGAATCTCAAGTTGGAGGCCAATCTAGGGTGTGTAGGGAGACTGTCTCAAAAAATACAACTAAGTGGCCAGGAGGTGGTGGTGTATACCTTTCATCCCCACACTTGGGAGGTAGAGGTAGGCAGAGTTTAAGGCAAGCCTGCAGAGTTAGTTTTAGGACAGCCAGGGCTACACACAGAGAAACCCTGTCTCAAAAAACTAAAAACAACAACAACAACCTATTTGGCTGTGCGATGGATGGTGGTGCATGCCTTTAGTTCCAGCATGGAATAGGCAGAGAAAAGCAAGTCTTCATGAGTCCCAAACCAGCCTGGTCTACATAGAGAGTTCTAGGCTAGCCCAGGATACATACTATTCAACCACACAATATTTCTAATTATTTACTTCTTTGATGTTTATGCAGCTGAGACTGAACCTGAGATATTGTGCATGCTAAACCCACACTTAACTACTTCCTACATTACAACTGTCTATCATTTGTATCAGTGCTTGAGACTCCCAGTTTTGGGAGTTCTCTACAAACGTGTGGATATATCAAGTAGTTCCATCACTAGATATTAAACAAAGACCTAGATTCTTTAGTCCCACCTCCTGCTTCTTGTTAAAGCTTGACTCTGTCAATCTGACTTTATAGCCTATGGTTTTAGATTAGAAGCCTGTAACAATTGTGAATGTAAACCAAAGTTCAGTTTTCTCAGCAGCAGGGCCCTGTGCCTGTTCCTGTGCTTGGACCTGCAGTATGGTTCCAGCTAGGTGGCTTCCTGGAATTTTCTGTCTCCTAAATATTTTCAGTCCCAGATTTTCTAATGTTTTTGAACCTCAGCTATTTCAAGGCACATGCTTATTTTTTCTTTTTCTTTTTTAACTTTTTAAAAAATTATTTATTTATTAAAATGTTTTAAAATTAGATATTTTATTTATTTTCATTTCAAGCGTTATCCCCTTTTCCAGTTTTCCCTCTGCAATCCCCCTATGTTATCCCCCTTTACCCTGCTTCTATGAGGGTGCTCACCCACCCACCCACCTACTCCCACCTCGCCACAATAGCATTCCTCTACATGGGGGTATCAAGCCGTCACAGGACCAAGGGCCTCCTCTCCTGTTGATGTCAGATAAGGTCCCTTAAGTTCTTTCATTTCTTCCCCTAACTCCTCCATTGGGATCCCTGTGGTCAGTCCAGTGGTTGGTTGAGAGCATCCACATCTGTATTGGGCAGGATCTGGCAAAACCTCTCAGGAGACAGCTGAATCAGGCTCCTTTCAACAAGTACTTCTTGGCATCCTCATAGTGTCTGGGTTTGGTGTCTGCATGTGGAATGAATCCCCAGGTGGGGCAGTCTCTGGATGGCCTTTCCTTCAGTCTCTGCTCCACTTTTTGTCTCTGTATTTACTTTAGACAGAAGCAATTCTGGGTTAAAACTTTAGAAAAGTGTGGGTGGCCCCATCCCTAATCTCGAGGGTGGGGGCATACCTAACCTCTGAGTATGGTCTCGACAGGTTTTCCCTCACCTTTATGGGGTATTTCAACTAAACCTATATCCACAGGGTCCTAGGAGACTCTTACTTTCCTGGCATCTGGGACTTCCTGGTTGCTAACCCCAGTTCCCCACCCCCCATTGCTACACATCTCTGTTCAATTTCCTGACTCTGTGTACATCTCCTCTTATCTCCTCCCATACCTGATTCTTCCGTTCTTTCCTCACTCTTCTCTTCCTCTCAAGTTCTTCCTATACTCTACTTCCCCTGATTATTTTGTTTCCCCTTCTAAGTAGGACTGAAGCATCCACTCTTTGGTCTTCCTTCCTCTTCATGTGGTCCATGAATTGTATTGTAGGTCATCTTGATAGATTCTCCCTTTGATGAGTATGAATTGTCCTTCCTTATCTTTTTTCATAAATTTTGGTTGAAAGTCGATTTTATTTGATATTAGAATGGCTACTCCAGCTTGGGACCATTTGCTTGGAAAATTGATTTCCAGCCTTTTACTCTGAGGTAGTGTCTGCCTTTGTCACTGAGATGACATTTCCTGTATGTAGCAAAATACTGGGTCCTGTTTATGTATCCAGTGTGTTGGTCTATGTCTTTTTATTGGGGAATTGAGTCCATTGATGTTAAGAGGTATTAAGGAATAGTGATTTTTGGTCCCTGTTATTTTTGTTGTTATAGGTGGAATTATGTTTGTGGGCTATCTTCTTTTGAGTTTGCTAAAAGAAGATTACTTTCTTGCTCTTTCTAGGTTATAGTTTCCCTCCTTGTGTTATAGTTTTCCATCTATTGTCCTTTGTAGGGATTGATTTGTGGAAAGATATTGTGTAAATTTGTTTTCTTTTTCTCATGAAATATCTTGGTTTCTCCATTTATGGTAATTGAGAGTTTTGTTGGGTATAGTAGTCTAGGCTGGCATTTGTGTTCTCTTAGGGTCTGTGTGACATCTGTTCAGGATCTTCTAGCTTTTATAAACTCTGGTGAGAATTCTGGTGTAATTATATGTTACTTGAACTTTTTCCCCTTACTGCTTTTAATATTCTTTCTTTGTTTTGTGCATTTCATGTTTTGATTATTACGTGATAGGGAGAATTTCTTTTCTGATCTAGTCTATTTGGAGTTCTGTGGGCTTCTTATATGTTCATAGGCATCTCTTTCTTTAGGTTAGGGACATTTTCTTCTATAATTTTGTTGAAGATATTTACTGGCTCTTTAAGTTGGGAATCTTCACTTTCTTCTATACCTATTATCCTTAGCTTTGGTCTTCTCATTGTGCCCTGGATTTCCTGGATGTTTTTTGCATTTTGTATTTTCTTTGACAGTTGCGTCAATGTTTTTAATGGTATCTTTTGCACCTGAGGTTCTCTCTTCTATCTCTTGTATTCTGTTGCTGATGCTTGCATCTATGACTCCTAATCTCTTTCCTAGGTTTTCTATCTCCAGGGTATTCTCCCTTTATGATTTCTTTATTGTTTCTTTTTCCATGTTTAGCTCCTGGATGGTTTTGTTGAATTCCTTCACCTGTGTGGTTATATTTTTCTGTATTTCTTTAAGGAATTTTTATGTTTCCTCTTTAAGGGCTTCTATTTGTTTACCTGTGTTCTCCTGGATTTCTTTAAGGGAGTTATTTATGGCCTTCTTAAAGTCTTCTATCATCATCATGTGGTGTGATTTTAAATAAGAATCTTGCTTTTCCAGTTTGTTGGGGTAGCCAGGGATTGTTGTGGTGGGAGAACTGGGTTCTGATGATGCCAAGTAGCCATGGTTCCTATTGCTTATGTTCTTGCTCTTGCCTCCATCTAATTATTTCTGGTGTTAGGTGGTCTTGCTGTCTCTGACTGTGGCTTTTTCCTCATATAAGCCTGTGTGTCAGCATTCCTATGGAGACCAGCTCTGTCTGGGCAGAATTTGCCTGTGGAGAGCTGTGGCACTAGGTCAGCTCTGGAGCTCAGATGGAAACTGGAAGTATCCTGTCCCAGGCTCCTCCAGGGCTCCTGTGTTCCGAGGGCTCTGGGCAGGTCCCTCTTGGGCCAGGTATTTAAGCAGAAGTGGTGGACTTACCTGTGCTCTTAGGTGTGTTAGCCTCCTAGGAGACTAGCTCTGTCCTGGCAGGATTTGGGTATGGAGAGCTGGGGCACAGGATTAGGTCTGGGCACAGATGGAAACCAGAACAATTCTGTTCCAGACTGCTTCTCAGTTCCTGTCAACATATTTTATTATAAAAATAAACACCTCATCCCAGATTCAAATAGAAAGGAATCATGGGAAGTGTTTTATTAAAATTCAGCAGAATTATGGGGCTTTCAGAATCTGGTAATTTCTCTGATCATATGATGGTTGGCATTACAGTGTACCTCTAGCTTTTAAAATCTCCAAGCATCTCTAAAAACTCCCAGCTACCTTAGCCTGTTCAGGGCCTTGCATTGCATTATTTTACATTTTATTTTTATGTAGTGTTTTCACTTTTGTTACTAGTAAACTTTCCTTTATGATCATTCAGTCTGTCTTTTCCCTCTCCACTCCTTTACAAGTCTTGTAGATGCTAGGTGTGTGCTCCTCAACCATTGAACTATACACATAGGCATAAAGACATTTCTTGAAGATCAGTATAGCAGAAGCAAATGGAAGAGAAGACTTGAAGCTGATACAGAAGTCACCTGAAAATACAGGAGGAGATAAGTTTCTCTGTGAACTGGGAAGGGAAGAGCTGGCCAACAGGCAAAGGGAACACTAACAGTGCTGTACACTCTGGCTCAGCATTATAGTTAGTTACACTGGCTGTGGTTTCATCTTTAGAATCAAAGAGTAGTACAGAGTATAAGTGTAGATTTGGAAGCATTCATTTCCAGTTTTAAAACACTACCTGGGATTTTGCAAAGGCTGATCTTGGACTTTAGATTCTAAATTTTAAGTTCAGTTATAGTCTGTAAAATCAAAACTAAGAAAATGCCAAAATTAGAAATTGTCAGAGGGAAGAGAAAGGGTAGCAAGTTTATGGCTTAGCTACCATTAGATAGTATATTAAATGCAAGCCACAGCTCATTTTCATGCTTATTCTCTATCTCTCTGTCTTTCTCCCTATAACATTCATCCATTCATTTCTTGCTTCTTGGTTCTGGTAACTCCTGCTGCATGTGTGTAACTGTCTCAGTTACTATTCTATAACTGTGAAGAGACACCGTGATCATATGATGGCATTACAGTGTACCTCTAGCTTTTAAAATCTCCAAGCATCTCTAAAAACTCCCAGCTACTTTAGCCTGTTCAGGGCCTTGCATTGCATTGATCTTAAGTTGGTAGAACTGTTTGGAAGGATTAGGAGGGGTAGTCTTGTTGGAGAAGGTGTGTTACCAGAGGTGAGCACTCTCTGTCTTGTAGCTGTCTCAAGATGCTGTAGCATAGGCTGTAGCACCATGTCTGTGCACCTGATGCCATATTACCTGCCATGATGACCATGAACTCACCCTCTGAAACTGTAAGTCACCAATAAACTCTTTTATAAGTTTCCTTGGTCATGATGTATTCACAGCAATAGAAAATTAATTAAGACAGCTGGATCGAGAATTGCCTAGGGCAGCAGCCCATCTCTAAGTGTATCTTTAAGAAAAAATTGACTAAAGTGGAAATGGTCTGTTTTTAATATAGGTGGGACTATTCCATCAAGTAAGTGGCAGGATGGGATCAAAAGGGAAAGGGGAGCACCTAGAAACAAGACATTTTATTTCCTTATTCTATACAGTTTTCTTCTACCATGTCTTCTCTGCCGTAATAGACTGAAACATCTAAACCTGAATACAAAAAAAAAAAAAAATCCTACAAGTTGTTGTCCCAGGTCTTAGTAACATACTGTGTGATCCAGCTGTGCTAACTAGGTTACACTCTTGAACTTTGCAGTCAAGATAGACATTATACTGTTTCCTAATTCACCTAAGTAGATCCAGACATTAAAAAGAGTTCTGGTCATCTTGAAAGAGCACCATAAAAGGAATCAGTGGATGCTAGCCTTGGTAAGAATCACATGTGTTGAGGTAAATCTTCAGCCCCAATAAGCCCATGCAAGGAACATACAACTCATTTATAATATTTGTAAGCTGCATGCCTTGATTGGGCAGATATACCACTACACTATTCCCCAACTATGAGATCTCTTGCTACTGTGGCTTCTCCAGGCAATGTGATTTTGTTCCATCTTCCTTCCATCTCCTCTTACTCCATCTTCCCTTGTCTTGTCTCTTCCTCTCCTTCCACTCTTCCCCTTCTCTACAACCACTAGCCCCACCTTTTCCTTCCACTGCTCAATGTCTTTAGCCTTTATGTGACAGTTAAAAAGGTATAAAGAGCATTCTTGTGAGGTCTGACTGGACCCAGCATAGGCTAGATGACCTAGCAAAAGGCCAGAGGGACAGAACCTAACAATTAGATAAAGAGTGAAACCAGATATGTGGTGTGTGAAAAGTGCTATAGATAGATAGGGAAGCCCCAGGGCATTCCCTGGTTGGAAGTGAGCTTAAAAACCCCAGAGAAACTCCACTCTCGAGTCCATCATGACTAGGCCCCCGACTCCACGCCAGTCTGGACTCTGATGAGACCCAAATGATCATCCAATACCCCACTGCACTGGGTATTGCCAGCAGAGCAAGACTCGCTGAGGCCACAGCCAAGGCCAAAAGAGGTGACAGAGAAGTCCGAGCCTGAACCTGAGCCAAGAACAGGTTGTATTTATGAGTGACTGAGTGATGTGGATAGTAGCAGCCATAGCTTTAGTATGTGCCTCCCTAGTTTGGTTTTGCATGTGTGCTGTGACTCTATTATATGACACTGTGACTTTCTTATATGAACCCAATATTGAAAGTAAAGCATTTGAAAGACCAGATCTCGACTCTTGCCTGTCTGTCATAATTCCCAAGGCACCTCCTGTCAGAATCAACTGACAGTCTGGGATATAAGTGCTCGAGACAAAAGGGAAGAAGGCTCACATGGAATCACCTGAGTATGTGGTCCACTCCTTGTTGGGGCAGCTCTTGAGAAAGCAGAATTAGCACCAAAATACAAATAACACCAGGCCAATCCACAGCAAGTGTTAAGGCACCCAAATTATTCTAGAATTTCCGGAATCACTGGGTCCTAAAACACAGACTAAATGTTGTGTTTTATTAAAAAAATAATAATAATAAGGAGAGAAGAAATATGTTTGGTGGATGTGTAGTCAGGTATAGGGGAAGGGGTTGCCTCCAAGGGCCCATGCTGAAGCAACCCTTCCCCATGGGGGACCAGCCACATGATGGTATAGTATGGAATAAAGTTTATTCATGGCATGGGGAGGGGAGTTGACAGAATAGGAGAGAGAGAGAGAGAGAGAGAGAGAGAGAGAGAGAGAGAGAGAGAGAGAGAAGAACAGAAGAGAAGTAGAGTAGAGGCTGGCCATGAGCACTTGGAGAGAAAGCAGGGAGCGGGAAAGGGAAGAGAAGGGAAAGGGGTGAAAGATCAGAATGAGAACAAGTAGGCAAGAGAGCAAGAGAGAGAGGAGAGGGCAAGCAACCCCTTTTATTTTAGTCAGGCACACTTGGTTGTTGCCAGGTAATTGTGGGGTAGAGCCTAGATAAAATGCTAACACTAGATACAATTGTTACTGGAGAATCAACCTTCTTTGCTTATTTAGTCTTATTAATAGATTTCAAAATGGAATCAGGTAAAAGATAAAGAACCACTTTATTAGTTTGAAAAAAAAGAAAAGGGCAGGCAAGCTGTAAATCTTGGCAGCTACCAGAAAGAAGAAAATGGAGGCTGCTGTTCCTGGCCTCAGAACCCTTACCCAGACCCTGAGCATTCCGAACAATGCTCAGGAGGACTTCGGGGAGATAAAGATCTATCTCAGGATATGGCCTGAAGGGCCTGGGGTTCTTTTGAGGCTCGGGAAGAAATTATTTTGTCAGAAGAGCCAGTCTCCTGGTACTTAGGTCTAGAGAGCAATGAGGATTGTCAGACTTGGACCCGGAGTCAGTTATAGGGAGAAGCAAGGACTTGATCAGAGTTGCTGATCGTGTGTACACCTTGTCCTCTCTCCCATAGCCTTCAAACGATCCAGAATTTGGAAACAGACTCTGATTCACATTGCCCTCAACTTCTCTTTGGATCTCAAGTCCCCATGGATAGCCATGGCTTCCAGCCAGTTCTACACTACCAGAGCAAGAACTGGATAAAGCACGAGGTAAAGAAAGAGTTTGGCAGGCCTGCCACCTGAGGTAGAGCCCTAGAAAAGGGCTATCTTCAAGGTTATCCTGCTCCCCAGGCCCAGATCTTGCTGAACTGTGGTGAAGACATCTGTGTATCTGACCTGTAGCTTGTTGTGTATGGTGAATGAGATTGTCACATGACAAAAGTCAGGGATGTCATAGCTATTTATCCTTGTGAGCTCTGTGAGCATCTCTGACTTTCAAATTTGTCTACAGGAGCATTTCTTTCTCTGGCTGTAGACAGATTAAATGCAGCACTCTGCATGAAGCACCTCACCTCATGCCTATCAAAGCTGGAGCCCAGTCTGCAAAACCAGTTCCAATATTTTATTACCATGCCCCATTTTCTTCGTTTGTGGATTTATTCTTCAGTGTTTTTACCCTGTGGGTCCCCCTCAAGGAGCAGAAACATGTGTAACTAGTTGAAAAGAACTCATTAAACTTTATGTTCCATGCCCCAAATATGGGTGAGAGTGGCACTAATGAGCTGAGCTTTGGGTCATGCACCCTCTAAAGGCTGAGTACTAAGAACTTTCAGACACTCAGGGGTGAGAGAAGGGACTCTCAAGTGAGGCTGCACTGGTGATTCATTTCAGAGGGGTGCCAAAGCCTGTTTGGTCTGTGTCCACATGTCCCCAGAACTTCTCTAGCCTGAGCTATGATGACTTTGCTGTAAACCAGAGCCACTTGGGCAACCCCATGAAGGCAGGCACCAGTGTAAATCAAGGGTAGAAGGGGAAGGGCTAGGAGAGAGCAGAGATGGGTCCTAGCACATAGGTAGACATCCTATCTAACAATACCCCTTTCCTCCCTGTTACACACCTCTGGGATGGTTTTCCACTCACTGTTCCTCATCTTTGAGACACAAAGAAAACCATCTAGTTTGACTTCCAGATCCTTAGGTAGGAAGTGACTGGACGTGGATTGGGACTGAGTTGAGAGTGAAAGAAGGGAAGGTGGAATGGATGTCAGAGCCTGTTGCTAGGGGATTCTCTTCAAATTACTTAACTCTTGCTTCCACTCCACAGCAAGAACCTGAGCAACTCACAAAGCAACTCCTTTCCACTCTCTGTGGAGGCTTATGTTCAGGTTTCTTAATGGATCTGTGACCAAGGAGAATGAGGCCCTTGTAAGTAAGAGTGATATAGTGTTCTAGAGATTCATACAAGGATTCCTTTTGTTCACTCTAAACCATCTTTAGTGTCTTCAAGCCCAAAGCCATGTTCTTTCCAGTCAGTGATTGGTATCCTCAAGACCAATGTTACCAGTAGGGAGATATGGGTCCTGCTGTTACCATGTCTGTGAGGTTGAGGAGGTTTGGGAGATTAAACAGGAGTTGAGCTACGTGAGGGGAAAGAAAAGAGGACCCAATGTAAGTGATAGTACATAGGACCTGGGTAAGGAGGGGAGAAAAAGAGGGAATGGCCTGGTGAGTCCTGAGGACCTATAAGAGATAGCTACACGAGGAGTGAAACACCAGTCCATTGCCCTACAAACGAAGGCTGTTATAGGATTATTATTGTGAGTTCTAGGCCAACATGGTCTATACAATAAGTCCCAGGCCAGCTGGAGTACAGAGTAAAATGTTGTATCAAAAGTAATGGCTGAAGTGGATTTTATTGCTCCTCAATTCTCAAACAGGAGCTATGATATAGTGTGCATGGGGGGTAACCCAGGCTTGCATGTTGAGCTAGCCTTCTCTTCTTAACAATTCTGTATGTGAGCATATGCATTTTTATTGTATGCATCCTGTTCCTCTTTCATCTCCCTCCCACTCCTTCTGGAACCTCAGTCCTTCTAGAAATATCTTCCCAACACATCCTACCTAGTCTGCTTTTATGTCTTTCCTCTATGATAGTCGCCTACATGGATTTGGGTTATTTACTGTTTCCTTAAGTTACAGTGGCTGTATCACTGAAACTTTCCTTTCAACACAACACCTATGAGCAAAGTAGGATCATGATTTTCTAAAGAGATTGTTCTTTTCAGTAAGATCATGTTTCTCTAGGCTTGTTGAAGATAGTCTGTGACAATTTGCAATCTGCCTTGAGACATTACTTTCATGGCCTCAGGTCAATCATCCTTCTTGGTAGTCAGTAACATGAGTGTTTACACATCAATCACTTTCCTCTCAGGAACCACTGTTCCCTCCACTCCAGAAGTTACTGGAATGTTCAAAATCATGTGTGGCATTGAGGTATAATATTTAGGAGGATCTGGAATTCCAGAACAGCTTGAGATACATCATAAGTTCAAAACAAGCCTGAATTATTAGAAAGCCTCTCATAAAAACGAAGATAGTGAAGTCTTTTTCAGTAGGCAGAAGTGTCTACTTACTCTCTGGGATTATGTCTTATTTGAAAAATTCGTATGTGTATATACACATTGGCATATGTGTGGGTCCATGCCTGTATATAGGTATATACACAGAGGCCAGAGACTGACTTTGATATTCTACCTTGGTCACTCTTTTACCTTATTTTTTTGGGGCAGAGTTTTTCTATCAAACATAGGGGTTACGAATATAGCTGGTTTAGCTAGCCCACTTGCTCAGGAGATCCTGTATCTACTTTCTGGGAGGGAACTGAAGAATCAAGAGAGCAAGAGAACAAGAGAGGGAGGAGGGGCCAAAGCAGCCCCTTTTATAGAGAGCCAGGCCTACCTGGCTGTTGCCAGGTAACTGTGGGGCAGAGTTTAGATAGAAGGCTAACACCCAGGGTGCCCTGAGGCTGGAGGCAGCTGCTGTCTCCCCTGCTCATCATTTTCTGCTGTCTATGCTTCTGGATCAACTGAGAACTGGGGCTGGGGTTAAGTTCTGTCTGGTTTGGTTTTAGTTTAGATTTGGGAGACTGAAAAAGTATTCTGGTATTGGTTAGAGACTGGGTTCAAGAGAGAGCAGGGTACACTCATGTCCACCTGGGAACCAGATAGGAATTAGGACCACACTGGGCATTTGAGGACAGGAGATAGCTTCAGGGTTAATTTACAAGCCCCAACCACATACAGGGGTCGTGGAACATTGTAAGAACTGTAGGCTTCAGGTCCTGCTGTTTGCTTCTCATACATCCTGGTTTCAATGCTGTCACCACAGTTTTATTTATTGATGTGTTTGTTCAGTAGAGGGACTACAGAGAGGGCTCGCTGTCTCCTGCCCACCAGTCATCTTGCTTACACTAATGTTTACAGCACCTAGACTTTCCACAGTATCAGAGCTCTGTCATTTCCTGCTGATGGTGAACTGATAGTGTTCATGGTCCTGCACGTTTGGAGTCCGCACGTGAAAGTTCCCCAGCCAGCTTCTTCCTTTCTCCTAACCCCACTTGCTCACTGCCCTGGAACCAACAGGCTGCTTGTGGTTGGATTTTCTAAGACAGGAAGTAGCATCATTCTTTGGGAGAGGCCCCTTGGGAGGGAGGAGTGTTGGAGATCTAGACCCTTTAAAACAAAGCATGCTGCAGTTAACCATATTGCCATTTGCCACTATAATTGACCAGGTGACTAAGTCAAAGTGGCAGGGAGGTTTCTTCTGGGTTGGTCAGAATGAAGAGAAGGAGCCAGACCAAAGTGATAAGATCTGATGAGCTCCAGCCTTGCTCTCAGAAGTGGTCCAAGGACCTTTGTACTCAGTACAAAGCTAGGTTGAGCCTGTCTTCACCGGCACCCTCACCAATGATAACAAGTCTCACCTCAGCTCCAGATTCCAGACAGTATTCTTTCTCCATCATCTTATGGCCCTGCCAGATTTAAAGCGAAGCTGGTGTGTGTGGAATCAATGTGGCAACCCATGGACTGCAGTGCCTTTAACCAGCTCACCTCTCTTAGTCCAAGCCTGTCCCTTGCACAGTCTCACAAAGCCATGTTGCCTTGTGGGGCCCAGTGTACTTAAATAAAGTCGTTCTGATAAATTAAAAAAAAAAAAAGAACTCTAATGAACTGGGGTCTTGGAGACAGGACGTAATGCAGAGGCTATGAAGGATTGCTGTTTACTGGCTTGGTCTGCATTGCTTTGCTCAGTCCTAGTTCATGGGATCAACTGCATTGCCTAGGCCCTCTGACATCAGTGGTGCAGAGGAATTTTTGAATGTGGGAAGTCCTGAGTGAATGAGTATTTTGACAAGGTCATGACCATGCTAAGGATTTCAAAGACTTGGACAAATAGAATATTTAGCAAAGCTATCTCCTTGTATGGACCAGGCCCAAGAGAAATGGCATAGCTTTCCTTGGGAGTTTGAGTCTGGGTGTTTATAGAAGACTGATCAGGGTGTGCAAGATAGCAACTGCAGCTTCCACCTTCAGCATGTTTACAGCTTGAAGGTCTCAGAGACCTCCCAGAGAGACTAACTAAGCCCTTCCTCTGAGCAATACCTAATTAACATACTGAAGTTCTTAGTTGGGGGAGGGAGGTATTAGAACATTTTCTAATTTTTCTGAATGCTTATCTATATGTCAATCTTCCCTTCATTCCTCATAGCCCCTACTGAGGTTTGAGGATCCAAGCCATGTAAGTCACACACACACACACACACACACACACACACACACACACACACACAC